>CM076577.1:896371903-896655759 GCA_034641835.2 Pinus albicaulis | reverse complement strand
ATGGAATAGCAAAGCAAATAAAGGATTGAACAACAATTCTGAAATAGAACAGCAAGTCTAAAATGGAACAGCAATTGAATAACTAAGTCCCGCAGGTTGTAACCAAACTTAATCTATTAACTCAAATGCATTCTTTGCAATCAAATAACATTCTTTCACTCTAAAAGCAATTCACACAAATCACACTAATGGAACAGCAATAACTATTAATGAATTATGGAACAGTACTGATAAATCAGAAACGCGCACAACACGAACGTTTAGTATAACAGCTCTGTAACAAAACAGTAAGAACATGCAATTAACTCTTGAAAGGATTAATAACTTGATGCGGAGTCAACACACGATTCTATCTGTAAAAAACCTCAATGATTCAATCTTTAACAAAGCATGTAATATGAACTTATAAAGCATATCAAATTACCAAATAACAATGATAAACAAACCACACAAAAGTCAAGTCGTAATGGTACAGAAGCAAGTGTCCTTCGGGGCCGGGCCCTTAGCCTCCAAGGATACACCGCTTTAAGTTAATCCAGACGCAGAGATGAAATAATCACCAAGCTTTTATTAATGCATCGGTCAAAAATACATTGAACCAGTTCTCAACGAGACTCAATAATCAAAGTTGATGTTTTACAGAAAATTACATAAAAGCGTATCCTATCTATCAAGCTAACAGTGTTGTCCCTTTATATAAAGGTGATGGCGGAGATGTCCAAGTAACATGATAAATAAAGCAGCGATCCCTCAGGATCGAAGATCCTGAGGGATTCGCCAAACTGTTAATTCTTCATCCTTTCCTTTCTTTGGCGCCGAGCTGGTGTCTTCTCCTTCTTTTCCGAGCCGATTTGCTGTAATCTATTTAGCCTTGTTTGCATTCGGTTCTCGTTCAGAGGGACAGCAGTTATCTCGACTTTGTCCTTTCCTTTGGAACGGAAATTCCTCGTTTTCTCCTTTTCCTGTACAGAAAATAACCATTATCAGTGGCTAAGTCTTGCATATCAATTCTCACATGTTTTGTTATGGTTCCTTATTACTTTCCAAATTCATGATACAAAAAGGTTCACAAATTCTATTAAAAAGCCACTGAAATAGTCATCAAAAGCATACCAAAAATTTAAGTGGGTCGCTCTTGAGCCGAGTGGGTCGCGCGTTTTCCAGCCTGAATTTGAGGTACTTCCCGGCATCCAAATTGAGCTCATGATAGCTCGTTGGAAAGCCCTGGATGTTGACTATCCAACCCAAGTGGAATTTCTGAATTTGGAGCTCATTTGACCCTCCAAAACTTCCTTCTCCCAGAAGTACTTCCTGCTGGTGCAAAAGGTGGCAGCAAGGTGGTTTTCATGGTGTTTTTGAGCTCTTTGACCATCCAGATTTTGATGAAATGCTTAGGTGATTTCTGAGGATGCATAACTAACCATGAAAAATCCAAAAATGCAAAAATTTCCTCCAGCAAGTGTCCCAAAAAAAAGTGAGCAAATGAGGGTGAGACCCACTTAACTGAAAAACCTGTTTTTTGACCCAAAAATTTGAAAATGACAAAATTTTCTCCGAATTTGCCCAAATTCGGAGCGAAGGTCCTCCATCATGTATCTTGCCCATTCAATGAAGCCTCGGCCAAAATCCGAAGTGGATCAGGCCTTTTCCGCCGTTTTAGTGCTCTCCTGGTGCATGCAGTTCCTGTGATGAAAACATTGTCTCGGTTGTATGATGTGTTGTTGTCAGTCATGATGTAGCAATGTGTATGTTCAACCTGTTGAAAATGAAAAATGGGACCTTGGTGTCTTTGTCTCCATCATTATCCTGTGAATGTACCTGCGCTGATGAAGAAGGCGAGACCCCTTCCACGCCATGTGGAGATAGTACTCGCGTTGCTGATGAAGTCAACGAGACCCCTTCCACCCCATGTGGAGATAGTACTCATCGTGATGCTGCAAACAAAGCTCTGTGGCCTCTCTGATATGCTACCACTACTGGCGCACTGCTATGCTCCATCTCAGTACATCAACCTCAACGATTGAGTCACTGTCTGACTCCTGCTCATACTCTGACTCTGTCCCTGACATGGCTTTGAACAAGATATTTGCAATATGTATACTGATATAGATGCAGTGAAAGCAAAGTTATAATGTATGTTCAACACCCAATAGATATCACCCACTACCAAAGTATCACAGGAAAATAAAATTTCAATGAAGATGGCTCTGTTTTAGTGGCATGAAAACTATCACTGTTTTGACCATAAGTGAGTTTCACAAATGAGTGCCAACTGCAAAGTATGGGGCAAGATTTTGGTAATGATGGGCAAAGTTTGTCAAAGAAGCAAACAAGTAGAGGACTGTGTTTATGAACTGGAGAACAGGGAGAAGACCATGACCATAGTGACACAAATTACTATCACAGTGGTAATATAATGATAACAACAGCAATGGTGATATTATGGTAATGAGGGCTATAGATTAGTCGACATAAGACTGTGCAAAATATGAAAGAGCATGAACAGCAGTGATAAGATGATAACTGAGGGCGTGAGGATCATCTATACAACGTGCTAGGGTGTGAACATATCCACCATTCGAAGGTTTTCAAATTTTTCATAAAACTTCCCATGCAATCTCAAAACCCTTATAGAATTAACTTGCATGTGAATGTAGGGTTTATACATTCTTCTCCGAACATGGCCTCTTTCCCAACATCAAAAACATCACAACATTGTTAAAAATCTACTGAGCAATGATAAAAACTTGTTTGCAAGTTGTTGGAGATGATTTGAATCAAAACTGGGCGCAAAACACAAATTTCTGGGCTTTGTTGTTTAAGTGGGTCGCTCCCCCCAAGTGGGTCGCTCCCATTCATTTTTACACTGGCTGAAATGCTCAAGTGGGTCGCTCCCCTCAAGTGGGTCGCGCTTCCCTCTTGCCACATAGTGCATTTTTCGGGAAGCTTTTCGAGGCCTTCCCGGTGTCCAAATTAAGCGTGTGATAGCTCGTTGGAAATCTATTGGAGTCTACTTTCCAACACAAGTGGAATTATGCAATTTGGATTTGATTTACTCTATCAAAAATCAAATCTCCCAACACTAGTAAAAATGAGCAGAATGAGGCTGCCTCAAGGCAGAGCGCTGTTGCAGTCAACTTTTGAAGGTCTTCATCAACTCCAAATTGAGCTCATGATAGCTCATTGGAAATTTATTTCTGTCTAGTTATCATTTGACTCATCATGCAAGTCATTTGGCCAACCATGCTAGGAGAAATCGTGATTTTCCCAAGGTCACTTCAGAGGTGCATTCAATTCTCCTGAGGCAACGGTATTTTTGACATTTCTCCAAAACCATGATACCTGTGTAAAAAGTGAAGGAGGTTTTTCTTCCTTGGCATGTTGTGAACAAAAACCTCTCTCAGTTTTCCAAAATTCATCTTTGATTGCTCTGAAACCTCTTTTGAGTGAAACTTATCCCGATGTATGAAACAAGGAATTTTGTCGAAATGAAGCGAAATGAAGGGGATAGGGGGCTTCTAAATTCTTGGGGAAATTTTGGGAAGTAGGGAGGGATGTTAGGAAGCAGGGGGAAGTGGAATCACAGAGATTGAGTGAGGGGAAGGGGTCCAAAAGGGCGAAACATGGGCCTAGCCTAGAAAATTGCCAAGTTTTGGCAAGAAACTAGGGTTTGTGGGAAAATGAGGAATTTGAGGGATCTCAGTGATGGGAAGTGTTTAATAAGGTATATTAAGGATAGGGGAAGGTGTGTGAACATCAGGATACAAGTTTTTCCGATGATTTGACCATCCAAGAGAAATTACCTCCAAAACCCTAGGAGAGGGAAATGGACCTTACCAAGGCACAACTGAAGCATGAACAAGGTGTAAAATGACTCAATGGAACTTGACATGATGATGGCAACCCCCTGAATGATGATACACTCAGCTGAATGGTGACATGGACTGACATTTGGACAACTTTAGAAGAAATTTCAAAGCAAACCCTAGACCTAATGCCTAGTGACCAAATTTTGCTTGAAGACTCATTGAAATGACAAAATTTGACCTTGACACCTTAAAATCACTTTGTAAGAGCATGTTTGATCACTGAAGGAAGGCTGCAAAGGCTGAATCTAACATTGGCTCCAATGGGGATGGTAGCTCCTTGGAGGTGCCAAGAACGGCAGATCTTTGGGAGAGCAGACCAGTGCTTTATCCATTGGGCCATGGAATCAAAACTCAAACTGAAATGCATGACTGAAAACTGATGACTTGACGACACAAATTGACTCTCACTCAACTAAAAACTGGCTCGATACTTAAACACAACCGACAAACTGGAAAAGATGCTCAAAGTAGAGCTTATTCAATACAACCTACTCTAATTGTGCTTTTCACCACCCAATCAAGTGTAATGGAACAGCCAATGCAACCATGCAAGCATGCTGGCTGCTGTTTGATTTCTTCCCAAATTCTTGCTTATGAACAACGAGAAACAACTACTGACAGGAAACTCCCATGGAAACTTTGAATCAAGTGGACTGCTGATAAACTTGCAAAGCATAAATCGACTGGATGACTGCAAGAATACTGTGAAAGGATCTTCATAAACATAGCTCTGGTCCAGATAATCTCCATACCTTGATCTTAAAATTTTCCTCACATCTGCGGTGCTTTTCTTTGGTGATTGCAGCAAGCTGTCAAAAGGATCCTGAAATTCATGAAAAATGAAACTCTGTTGCTGATTCCAGACTGAACAAAAGCCTCCTTTATCAATCTCCTCATATAAATGGAAATCTTGACATGTGCTATGCAATGAACAATCTGTTAAACAAGACAATGAAGGTGACCTTTGAACAAGATTATCATCAACATTCTTTTCCAGCACATGGTTAGCTAATGGAGCAAAATTTTTATAACAAACATCATCCAACACATGAGCAATGGGATCATCAAAAACTTGAGAAGAGTGCTGTAATGTATCCATTGAAACTGTATGACCTCCTTCTGGCTGTTCATCTTTTCCTTGAGATATATTATGAAGATTCTGCCTTATAAACTGAAATGCTTCAAAACAAAAGGGTATAGAATCTTCTTGCATCATCAAATTATGTATTTCATCTTCCACAACTTCATCTGTAATCTGACCTTCAATTGCATTAGATGGCTGCAAATCTGATGCTACAAGCTGCTCAAAAATCTCGTTATCTGTCTCATCCTCAACATTAACACTGAGAGATTGTTGATTTCATATGGGCTGCTCATTTGAAGATTTACTATGCAATTTTTTTCTCAAAAACTGAAATGATTCAAAACATAAAGGTACGGAGTCACCTTGAATCATTAAATCATGTGTGCCCACTTCCAAATCTTCAGCTGCAACTTGACAATCAATGACTTTCGAGGGTTGAAAATCTGAATATGAGAAGTTTTGAACAAGGCTTTCATTGCCCTCTAGATGGTCCAAATCAAGGCTTGTTGACGTTTGATTTATGATTGCATGAAAGTTATCTCTAATGAACTGAAACGAATCAAAACACAAAGGCAAAGATCCTTCACTTACATCAAAATTTTCTGCACTTTCCTCATCATTGCCATAGCTGATATGCATCGGTTGATCACTGTACTCGAGCTGCTGAAAGTGAACTTCCTCCTCGCACAAGCTAGCTGCTGATTTTTCTGGAAGATTAGATTCTTTTTGGAGAACATAATCATCATCATACTGATCAAACTGAGGCAATTCATCATCAAACATACACATCATATCAACAGCTCTCTCTTCTTCACAATGATCTATAAAACAATCACTATGACTACTGGGATCAGAAACAAAATGTTTTGGATCAGCAACTTGTTCTTGAATGTCATTTTCATTTTTTGCAGTTATTTTCCACACCATCTCTTCTACTGCGTTTACGAAAAGATCAAGCTTTTCCTCTGAAAGTGTCAGCTGCTCTGAAACATTCTTCTTTTCTTCTTCCTTCAACCTTGCCCTCAAGATCAACAAATGAGCCTCTACATTCACTGCCTTGTTCTGCATCTCGTGAAGTGTTGCAATATTATTTTCTCTCAACTGAAACTCCATTTCCGGATCAAAGGCACGTGGGTAGTGCAAGAGAGCAGATCTAGGAGAAGGTCTTATATCAGCTGGCATCGAATAATAAACTTGGTTAAATCTAGCAGAAAATTGTTGTACTGTCTCTCCTGGCAATCTTTTCAGCTGGTTATACTCCTCTATAATCAACAAAAAGTTCTGTCCGATCATCCACCTATCAAGGAAAACTTTGACAAACTGCTGGAAATCTGAAATGCTCGCATCAGGCAGGGCTTTAAACCAACTCTTCACTTGGCCTTGCAAAGAAAGAGCAAAAAGCCTAATACTAACATCTTCATCATCAACTTCAAAAAGATTTAGAAAAGTCTCAACATTCTGCACATGTTGCTCAGCGTTGACATTGTTACATTCACCGTCAAATCTTGGTAGATATAGGTCATAATTTGCAGGAAAAGCATGAAGAACAGAAGGCAAAACAAGAGGTTTGTACCGATCTGGAATTTTACAAGGTGTAGGGGCATGTACAAGAGCTGCGAAATCAGTTTTCTTTTCTTTAGGCTCATCACTCTGTAGAGAGTCAACATAAGATGTGGGAAAAGTGAGGAGGCCAGGATCAAAGGGAAACTCAACATTTACACTCTTTGAATAGGTCGAGTGAAGATTTTGATGACCTTTCTCATACAACAAACTTTGAAAAACTTTCAAGACAGCTTCAAGACCAGCAAAGAAGTAATTTACAAGAAAGCAGATTAGATCCCGAATACCATTCCACTTTAGATACCTGAACTTTGTGTAAGATCCTTCCATTTTCTCAGAGAAAGAGTCAGTCCTCCAGACTTTGAATTGGAGTCACCAGGTGAATGATTTCAGCCTTCTTATGTCTGATCGTTGTCCAGCATCAACCATCAGATCTGAACTTGATACACGTACTGGGGGAATTCGCAAATCAAGGGACACATTCACAAGCTAAACCGGAGATCGACTGAAGCAGCTTTTATCTACTATGCACTCACAGAGCAATGTGCAGTTCGAAGGCTACCTGGCGTGACTTCAGACTCCGTCTATAGCAAATGACAGTAACAAGCAAACCATTTTCTTCCCCAGTATGGTTGCCACTATGTTAGCACTCAAATCTACCTCAGGCTGAAATGAAGTAAAACTCAAGGCTACATCAAACCACGCTCAGCCTCGTAGCTAGCCCTACGAGGACAGGAGAGGGCTCTCTCCGTCAATCTCGAGAAAATGAGCAATAGGATGCGAGATGACTTACAATAAGAACCGATTTTAGGCTAGTAAAGAGATAGGTATGTTTGATTTTTTGGTTTTTGGGTTTTCGCTGGAGAAATGGGAAAACAGATTTTGGGTCCGGGGATAAGGTCAGACCTTTGCAGATTTCGAGTTGGGGCGAGGTAGGTGAATGTCTTGATGCTTTGATTGGATATATGGACAAATTAGACCGACGAGGAGCTGAAGAGGGCAAAGAAGAACTTGGATCCTCTCCAAACAGCTGAAAACATATAGAACTAACTGAATTCAAAGGCCAAGCACTGTAAATAATGGATTCAACCTTATTTCACTCATTCAACTTAGTTCAGAAGCATAATGAAAGGATGGCATACATTAAACATGAAGAAACTTACAGTAAACAAAGAAGAAACACCATCAAGAACAGAACACCACAAGGATCCCAACAAGTGCCGCAAAACCCCTGATCTTCCCTTAGCCAAAATATGAAAAGTATGTACAATAGTATCAAAAGTATCCCAAGAGTCCAACCTGTAGAATGCCTCAGAAATTACAATATATAGATCACTCTAACCCCTTCCCCCACCTCTAGGGGTCGAATTCCCTCTTCAGGGATCAGTTTCAACCAATTCTAATCATGGAACTACAATCTAGGCAGCTAACAACTTGCCTCTAAAAGAGTGGAAACTGATCCATTACATGATTTTTTACCCTTTTGAGAGTGAATCTTTTAGAATAGATAAAAATGAGCCAAAGTTACATGCCAAACATGAATTTACATCATAAAAACCCAAAAATTCCATCCACAAGTAAAACTAGTCCATACTAGGCGAAAATCTGAGCTGGCAGCTGAAAATTCAGGAAAAATTTAAGTGGGTCGCTCTTGAGCCGAGTGGGTCGCGCGTTTTCCAGCCTGAATTTGAGGTACTTCCCGGCATCCAAATTGAGCTCATGATAGCTCGTTGGAAAGCCCTGGATGTTGAATATCCAACCCAAGTGGAATTTCTGAATTTGGAGCTCATTTGACCCTCCAAAACCTCATTCTCCCAGAGGTACTTCTTGCTGGTACAAAAGGTGGCAGCAAGGTGGTTTTCATAGTGTTTTTGAGCTCTTTGACCATCCAGATTTTGATGAAATGCTTAGTTGATTTCTGAGGATGCATAACTAACCATGAAAAATCCAAAAATTCAAAAATTTCCTCCAGCAAGTGTCCCAAAAAAAAGTGAGCGTATGGGTGCGCGACCCGCTTAACTGAAAAACCTGTTTTTTGACCCAAAAATTTGAAAATGACAAAATTTTCTCCGAATTTGCCCAAATTCGGAGCGGAGGTCCTCCATCATGTGTCCTACCCAGTCAATGAAGCCTCGGCCAAAATCCGAAGTGGATTAGGCCTTTTCCGCCATTTTAGTGCTCTCCTGGTGCATGCAGTTCCTGTGATGAAAACACTGTCTCGGTTGTATGATGTGTTGTTGTCAGTCATGATGTAGCAATGTGTATGTTCAACCTGTTGAAAATGAGAAATGGGACCTTGGTGTCTTTGTCTCCATCATGATCCTGTGAATATACCTACGCTGATGAAGAAGGCGAGACCCCTTCCACGCCATGTGGAGATAGTACTCGCGTTGCTGATGAAGTCAACGAGACCCCTTCCACCCCGGGTGGAGATAGTACTCGTCGTGATGCTGCAAACAAAGCTCTGTGGCCTCTCTGATATGTTACCACTACTGGCGCACTGCTATGCTCCATCTCAGTACATCAACCTCAACGATTGAGTCACTGTCCGACTCCTGCTCATACTCTGACTCTGTCCCTGACATGGCTTTGAACAAGATATTTGCAATATGTATATTGATATAGATGCAGTGAAAGAAAAGTTATAATGTATGTTCAACACCCAATAGATATCACCCACTGCCAAAGTATCATAGTAAAATAAAATTTCAATGAAGATGGCTCTGTTTTAGTGGCATGAAAACTATCACTGTTTTGACCATAAGTGAGTTTCACAAATGAGTGCCAACTGCAAAGTATGGGGCAAGCTTTTGGTAATGATGGGCAAAATTTGTCAAAGAAACAAACAAGTATAGGACTGTGTTTATGAACTGGAGAAAAGGGAGAACACAACAATAACCCTAGTGACATAAATTACTATCACAGTGGTAATAGAATGATAACAATAGCAATGGTGATATTATGGTAATGAGGGCTATAGACTAGTCGACATAATACTATGCAAAAATATGAAAGGGTATGAACAACAGTGATAAGATGATAACTGAGGGCTGCAGGACTACCTAGATAGAGTGGGTTAGGTGTAAATATATGTACCATTCGGTTGTTTTTCAAATTTTTCATAAACCGCCCATGCAATCTCAAACCCCTTGGTAGAATTAACTTGCATGTGAATGTAGGGTTTATACATTCTTCTCCGAACATGGCTCTTTCCCAACATCAAAAAACATCACAACATTGTTAAAAATCAACTAAGCAATGATAAAACTTGTCAAGTTTTTGGAGATGATTGAATCAAAACTCGGGCGCAAAAACACAAATTTCTGGCTTTTTGTTTAAGTTTGGTCGTTCTCCCCCCAAGTGGGTTGCTCCCATTCATTTTTATAATTGGCCGAAATGTTTCAAGGGAGCACGTTCTCCAAGTGGGTCGCGCTTTCCTCGTCATAGTGCATTTTTCGGGAAGCTGTTCGAGGCCTTCCCGGTGTCCAAATTAAGCGTGTGATAGCTCGTTGGAAAGCTATTGGAGTCTAATTTCCAACACAAGTGGAATTATGCAATTGGGATTTGATTTACTCTGTCAAAAATCAAATCTCCCAACACTAGTCAAAATGAGCAGAATGAGGCTGCCTCAAGGCAGAGCGCTGTTGCAGTCAAATTTTGAAGGTCTTCCTCAACTCAAAATTGAGCTCATGATAGCTCATTGGAAAGGTATTTCTGTCTAGTTATCATTTGACTCATCATGCAAGTCATTTAACCAACCATTCTAGGAGAAATCGTGATTTTCCCAAGGTCACTTCAGAGGTGCATTCAATTCTCCTGAGGCAACGGTATTTTTGACATTTATCTAAAACCATGATACCTGTGTAAAAAGTGAAGGTGGTTTTTATTCCTTGGCATGTTGTGGAAAAAAACCTCTTTTCAAAGCAAACCCTAGACCTAATGCCTAGTGACCAAATTTTGCTTGAAGACTCATTGAAATGACAAAATTTGACCTTGACACCTTAAAATCACTTTGTAAGAGCATTTTTGATCACTGAAGGAAGGCTGCAAAGGCTGACTCTAACATAATGAAAGCTCCAAATTTTTATTAAACCATATTTTTTCTATAGATTCCCTAATAAAAATTATGTTGTTTCAGTCTTCAGCAATTCTATTTTGTGAAGTTGTGGGATTGGGGTGTTTTTAAGCATATATGAGTTGGGGATATCTGTTTAGTGTAGCTAGAATGATTTGTTTCTTATTCCATTTCATATTTAAGCTAAATACAAAATATATAAGAGGATCCAAGTCTTTTTGTGCATTTTTATTGCATGGTTTTCCTTATACAGCGTCCTCATTGGAGATTTTGCAGAAATTCTTGAAAAGAAATATTACACTCCTAAGAAAATCTGTGCTAAAATGCACATATTGGCATCATCTTTATCAATCTCTTCAAGATATATGAAATCAACCACTTTGAAAAATTATTGGCGAGAATTAACCTCTGATGTTCCATCAAACAGAGGCAATATTTGACCATAATTCTGAGGTAATGCAGTGAGTTATGGCAGTAGAATCAACAAATAAAATCTGGTCATGACTAATGGAGGAGGTTGTGGAGGTGTTGATGGAGTGTATATCTGCAAAGGAAGTGATAGAGTGAAAGCAAGAGCTGAGGGTGTCGATGTGTGAGAAGGTGTGGCAGTAGATGTAGAAGAAAAAGCTTGTTGGTATTGGAAATAAGATTTTTCAGAAGTTACTTGAAACTTATCAACCAAACCATAAATTTTATGAACATTAGACTAGACCTTACTCAATCTCTAAATAAGAAGACCCAGAAAATGGAAATTATTTCTCAAAATAAATTGGGTCAAAGAGTGTTTCTGAAAGGAAGGATTCTGAACAAAGATGTCTCAAATTTGAAATTGAAGGACAAATCTTCTGGAAAAATTAACCTTGTAGGAAAATATGTATATTTCACAAGTGGAGGTAAACCCTTTCTAACTTTTCAAGACTTTGTTTTCTACTTTCTCAAAAGAATCTCAGGGTCATTAACAATTGATGATGGATTCAAGTCTGGATTTGACCACATGTGTCTTTTGGGAGCTATTTTTCTTGAGAATCTACACTTTGGCTCAAATTTACTAACCCAAACTTATTTGAATGTCAAAACTTGTCACCCACAAGTCTAACCTTTAGTGAACTAAAATAATTATCCCCAAGAAAAATTTTACAATCACTCCCTAGCAACAATGCCAAAATTGTTATCACTCCCTCTGTTTCCCAAGGCTGAGAAAGGAGACTGAAGGAGGTAATCTCAAACCAATCTTTATATTAGGTAGATAGCCCTACCAAACTAGAGAGGGCTCTCTCAATGTCAATTTCACAGTTAATGAGGTGACTGGAAAGGAAATGATCTTAGGCTAGATATAAGCTAAGTGAATAAGGGTTTTGTTTTGAATTTTGTTGGATAGTGTTAGCCTAGGAACTAGGTCTAGGTTTTAAGGTCTGATTTCAAATTAACAACTGTAGAGATGAAGATCAGGCCATGTAGGTATACTTAGAAACACACTTATATTTTCATTGTGGTATAGGTTTTTAAAACAAAGAGTTATAATGAGCATATTACATGAGTTCATTCATCAAAGGAAGTAGAAAAAATTTATGAAAATCTTATAAAACAGAGCACAAAAGTAAGAATTTTTCTTATAAAATCATAAGATCATCATATAGAAGCATATATGTGATGAAAAAAAGCATAAAAATTCAATTTGATGGTGATACTGAGAAAAAATAATGCTAATAAGCATATCACTGGAGTCCCAAAATTATAGCTACAACATGTCTTTGATTTCACTGTAAAAAGATGTACATAAGCTCCACACTGCAATATCAACTATCCAACCTCTAAAAAAACTTGAGTTGGAGTACATATATAAAATAGAGAATATGCCACCTCAGTGGGTCAAAACCTGACCCAAAACACCTCATAAATTCTTCTAATGATTCATTACCTAAAATTTAGGGAAGTTAGAAACAGTCCCCCCAAATTTAGATAATAACTAGGAGTCTTTGTCTCCTTGAGTAATTATAAGATTCCTAAACAATGAGGGGCATAAATAGACTTCCTTATCCACAAAAAACACTTGGGACAGTTGTGACCTCAATATTTTGACCATTTTTCGCTATCACCTGTCCGAAAAGCATGCAACACAGAAGTATCGTGTGCCTTAGCAGAAGCATCGCATGTTTTAGTAGAAGAGTTGTGTGGCTTGGAGCGTGTGTTTAGGTGGTTTTAAGACATATTTTTGCTGCTCTGAAATTTGGGCAAGGTAGCCCTTAATGTCCTCTATCTAACCCAACCTTGAAACTGACAAAATACCACATACAAGGCCTTCAAAACTTCATTTTCCAAGCTTACTCCAAAAGCATAGCGTGCAGTGAAAAACAGTGATAGAAGCATGAAAAATATGGTGTTTTTTGGGGTTTTCTTCAAAACTAGGAGGTGTCATGAAAAATCAAGACCATATTTGGAACATACACTCTAAAAGGAATCCAAACATGTAAATAAAACCTCCATTGGACCTTCTGGGGAAAAGCGTTGAGTGGCTACACTACGCTTCTGCAAGAGTGAAATTTCCAGAATTTGCCAAAAATCACAAAAAAATACCAAAAATACTCAAAATTTGTTGAATTTTGGTCTGTAGCATCCTTGAATGATTATCTATATATTTATGGATGCCTCATCCAACAAATCAAATTTTTCCTTCTTCTTTAGCTTAGTTATGGTTTCTTTAAGCTTTTTCTTCAAATTCTTAACCTTGGTTTTGGCAATTTTGTTCCTGGTGAAATAGGGTCTCACAATGTTCCTCTGGAGGTTATTGTTTCTTTCTGAATTCTTCAATATCTTCTCTATTTTCTCATTTACCCTTTCAATCCATAACCCTTTATCTTTCTCAATCTCATCAGGGATCAAATCATCAAAACTTTGTTGACCTAATGGAGAAGATAACTTTGTTTCTTGCTCTTTTTTCCTGGTTAATCCTCTTGTTATTGGCCTTCTTGGCTTTATCTCAGACTCTTTTTCTTCAAACTGATCAACATCTATCACTGTCTTGCCCTTACCTTTCTTTTCCTCAAGATCTGCCTTTGGTTTTCTTTGGAGAAGTTGTTTCACCTTCAATTGCATATTTTCTTGTTGTATGAATGTTATCATGAAATTTTCCCTTGAGAGGTTACCCTTGAGCTCTGCTATCTCTGCATATTTTTCTATGATTATCTCCTTAGATGATTTTTTTCCATGTTCTCTGTCATTTCAACCTACAAAGGTGATTTCTCCTCATGTTGCTGCAAGTGTGATTCACTCTCATGCGTATGTGGCTTCTCCATTGTTTCTCCTAGTACTTCGTTAGATGTAGGTTCAGGTGAAAGGACACCTTTAGTGATCATAGAAAAAAAAACCATCCTTTAACCCTTCTCATAAGTGTGAGTGACTTCATCCCTTGTCATCTTTGGAACCTCTGCCTGTATACTTGAAGAGCCAACCTCCTTTTGCTTTGATGATGTTGATGATATGCTTTGAATGATGGGTGGATTAGTAATAGGAATAGAAGCAACTGGGTTCATGAATGTTTCCCAGGTCATATTGATTTCTGAGAGCTGATGTAAGACTATAACCCTAACCAAACCATTGTGGAACAAATTAGTTTGGTGATCATTTCCTTTACTCAATACTTTTTCGGTCATTTTGACCAAACTCTTGAATAGATAATGAGGCAAATTGAGTGGCTTGGTGGCAGTGAAATGCATCGATAGCCATATGTGGTACTGGTACAATCTTGATAACCTCCCTTCACATCTTAAATAATTCATGATCAGCTTCATTAAAGGGGCATACTTTTCAAGTAAATTCTTGAAGGGAAAGATGTGTTCATGAGAACCTTTGTAATGTGGTTTTAAGAAACATTTATAGTTCTCGATGTCCAAATACATACCTTTGAACCATATTTCTCCATGGTTCAGGATACCTGTTGCTCGGGCTATAACATCTGCTGATATAGTGAATTCAATCCCTACTATGTTAGCCTTATCTCTCCTAAATTTGGTGGCAAAAAGGCTTTTTAATTGAGCATCACAACCTACCTCTTGAACTCTTTCACAAAATCTTAACCAGTCAATGCTTTCAAAGGATTTGTTGACATAGGGAGAAGCATTGATCTCTTAAAAAATAGATGGCTCAATTCTAGAATGATGACCTCCCTTTTTATACTTTCTCTTCTCACCTTCCATGATGTTTTTCAGCAAAATAAAACCCTAGCTTGATGTGAAGGTAAGGGAAGGTGAAAATTAGGAAAATAGAGGATGATGATACAATGGGTTTAGGGACAGAAATGAGATGGAATGGAGTTAGGGAAAAATACCTAAAAATTTGGGGAATTAGGATGGTGAGTTAGTAAGACAATGCAAGTGGAAATTTTTGAAATGGGTATGGGAAAGAGTGCAAAAATATTAAAACACAAAGTTAACCTAGTTTTCTCTACAAAAGTGTAGTCAGAACTAGGGTTTGAGTGAAAATGGTGCAATTAGAGGTATGAATGATATGTACTAATTTGGTAAGGTGTATGAGCTATCTTTTAAGGTTATTGGGTGATGAAACTATGGGTTTTCCAACTAAATCAAGACAAACATCCTTGAAACCAAAAATGTAGCTTAAAACCCTAGAAGAGGGAATCCACCCTTTGCTGAAGAAATTCACTTGAATGAGGTAAGGAATGTTCACTTGCTATTTTGGAAGCACCTAAACCTTGAGAAATGTTGAAATAACCCCTTTTATTTTTTTTTGGATCTTGGATGCCAAAAGCATAGCAAACTTCCAGAAGTGTAGCATGGTTGTTGCAGAAGCATAGCAAGGAGAAGAAACGTAGCGAAGGGAAGTCTAGATCATTTTTGTAGGTTGTATTCGATATTTTGATGATTGTGGAGAGTTGTGAGCATGAGATAGGATATATTTTGAAAACCAAAGGATGAAATGAACTCAAAAAGCTTCATTTCCCTTTATAACGCACAAAATTTTCTTTTTGTCATTAGTGAAATCATATTGTACTTAGAGAAAAAATTCTTTTTGAAAAACTTTGACCATGTAGCATACTTCTTGAAAAAGGACAAGTTTCCTTTTACTTTTTTTCCTATCTTTGCTAACTCTCAATGAAGGTGATTTAAATGGTGAAAATGACTCTTATTTTCCTTTCTTTCATGACATGAATGGAAATTATGATGACAAAAAAAAAAGCCTAGACCATGACCTAGATGAGGGTAGGCTACTTGACCTATAACCCTAGTTTGATGATGAATGACATGACCTTGAAATTTATGATGACCAGGAATGGGTGGAGGGAGCAGCATTAGACATAGAAAACATTTAGTTAACAAAATTTATTTCAAAACATAAAATTTTGATCAATGAACACTGCAAAATAAACCTGAAAGAGTGTATTTGATCACTAAAAATTTAGACAGTAACATGTCGAATGAGTTCAGTAAATTTTGTGCATCAGAAGGAATTTTATGGGAGTTAATAGCACCCCATAACCCACAACAGAATAGGGTTGCAGAAATAAAGAACAAAAGTATTGTGGGAGTTGCATGGGTGATGTTGTATGACCGGGTCCTACAGTTTCACTTATGGGAAAAATCATGTAACACAATGGTATATGTGCACAATAAGAGTCCTCATCAGATTCTTGGGATGAGTACACTAACAGATGATTTTTCAAGTAAGAAACCATATGTGTCACACTTCATAATATTTGGTTCATCAATTTACTATCATGTTTCCAAGGATTCACAGAAAAAGCTAGAACCAACAACTGAGTTGGGAATATTTTTGGGGTACACTGATACACCTCACAACTATCGAGTGTACCTTCCATATCATAGAATGAAAGTGGTTCATAGAGATGTGAATTTCAATGAATATAAAGCCATGATATGTTCCCTTCAGACGGAGCTTCAGTTGCATGCATATGAGGAGCTTTTAGATCCAAAGGAAGAACCTCAAGATGTTGTGGAGCAACCACAAGCAGAGGAGGAGAGAGTCGAATTACCCACTCATGAAGAGACATTCAAGATGGAAGGAAGTGCACCATAAGGGCTGACATATTGATGCATGTTTCTAGAGAGAATGTGGGGGAACCCACATCACAACTTAGGTAGAGGAGGTCACCAAATCGGTACAATAGGTACATGGATATAATGAGCGAGAGTGTAAAGACTGAGCCATCCTCATTCGAGGAAGTAGTGCAACAACCAACATGGGTTGATGATATTAGGGTCCTATAATAATGGGGTTCATAATTTTGAATTGACTGTGTTTTAGTCTTGTAATATTGTACATACTTTTCTTTCTGCAAATGTTTTCCCATATTAAAAAATGTAAAGAGGGTATGTCCTAAAAGAAAAAACAAAGGACTAAAATAAAAAGATCAAAAAATAAAATAAAGTATGAACCCCTCCAAAAAAGAGATAAAAATAGATCTTGAAAGTGCTTCAAATTCCACTACTTTTACTTTACTTTGCAAAATAATATTGTGTAAATCTTGTCAAAAATTCCATAATCCATGAGGATCAAATAGTTTAATCTTGATTAATTCATGCTTTAAATTTCATGCTGATAATTAGAGAATAAATATCTAGCCAAACCATTTAATATTTGCATATCAATAGTTAGGTAGAGAATAATAATGAGCTCATCAGTTTAATCTAAGCCATTGGAAGTCATAAGGTTAGAAGTAGATTAGTTTGTTTATCAAAAATAAATAAAAGGGTCAGCAAGCTCAAATGCACCCAATAAATGAAGAAAAAATGTTAAGGTAAATGATGGGTAGGTATATTACTTTCACAAGGCATGGAAAACATCAATTGTTCATTGGATATCACTAATATTTCCCAAAATCTCCTTCCCCTTGCCTAAAAAACCTATTTTTCATTCTTAAAAGGCATTTTCCCTTGTAAAAAATATCCCTTTCCCTTCATTTTAACCCTTTCCCCTTACTTCACTCATTTTCCCTTACTAAAATCCTTTTCCCTAGATTAAAATCCATTTTCATTTCAGAAAATTAAATTCCTTTACTAACTCCCTCTTTCATTCAAAACACCCCAATACCCACTTATTCAAAGTTTTTGTTTAAATATATCGAGACCCACTATGAAATCCCTTACCGGTATCATTTTTTTACATCCCGCATTTATTTTAACTTATTTACTTTATTATATTTATCTCGTATCATATTCATTTAACCCCCATTATATATAAACTTCCGCTTGAATATATTTCCCAAACCCCTTTATATTAGTTTAACATATGATTTATTTATTAGATTAAATTCCCGCTAACTATATATCCTACCCCGCATATACATATTCCCTGGTCCCACTTACTATAAATCTGCTCATTATAAACCCATCCCTTTATATATTAAACCAATCACATAAAATGTTTCCAACCCCACCTATCAAATCCCCCCTATTCGCCCAACCGTCAGATCTTCATTCATCAGATCTCGCGACCAATAAAGAATTCCGCATTACCAACTGCCCGACCTTTAACATAATTGGGGGATTGCGAAATGAGTAGTTTCGCACCCTTGCTCCCCTGCTACATTGCATCCTCACATCTTATCGCACTCCTCAGCAGAATATCGCCTACTAACTTTTTGTCATGCAAAAACCACTCATCCTCTTTTCGCCCTGTACGAATGATACCACCCCTCTGTTTGAATTTAACTTCGTTCCCATAAGTTTAGTCACTATTGGTTAAAACAATAAGACCACCCTAGAGTCCTTTTTCACCATTTTTTTGTTGAAGTTTGCAGTAAAGAGCCTTTGCCGACCTATTCTCAAGCCAAAACAGCTCTAATGACCTATTTTCAAGATATTTCACACCAGAATTCAATCATTTACTACCAGGAGACAGTGCCAACTCAGCCTAAAGCTTTATAAAGACCATTGAAGCCTATTTCACTGCCAGAAATCCTCAGCTGCAACCAAAATATTTTCCAAAATACTAAATCATCTTTTTCCGGGTATTCCTAAATGTCGAGGCCTATACTTAAGCTAAAAGAAAGTAATAATTTAATCAATTGAGCTAGTGTAAAAGCTTTGCAGACCAAAATAAAGCCACTGTTGCCTCCAAAACCCTTTCTGCAGACTGAAATCATCTTTTCACAGTATTCACGAGGGCCTGAGACTATTTCTTAAGAAAGAAAGTAATTAATTGATAAAAATAAATAAATCTATGGCTTCTCAGTAAATTGTGACTGTTAATCCTCTACAACCACTTGTTTTTTATGTTGAATATACCCCCCTTATAGACAAAGACTTCAAAATCAGTGACCCTGTCACTGATTTCAACCTCCTTGAGCTCCACTATTGGAGCCATGATAAATTCATGGACCAAACTGATGATATTCACCTTTGGGAATCAAATTTTCCCAAATATATCTTCGCACAGACATTCCAATTTCCCGAAATCATCAGACTTTGTCAAGCTAATTATCTGCCCAATTGAAGAGCCCTAGTAACCCACAACAAGGAAATTTTGTTCACCATTACTGCTAAATCAATAAACCAAATGCTTCAAATTCAACCCAAGCCTGGTGAAGCCCCTCTATCAATTGAAATCCTCACTGAATTATATCTCAAACTTGACTTTCCAAAGAGGTTTCATAACTTCCAAACCTTATTACCTTCATCAGTTGAAACCCAAAAGAGTAACCCTCCATATTCAGCCCCAATTTTCTCAGAAAGAACAAGACATATTTTCACAATGTTGTCTTGCATTCTAGGCTATTTTATAGATGATTATGTAGATACTTCAACCCAAGGTATTCTATCCATTTTCTGCCTTAGACAGCCTCCAACCTTTACATTTAACTTTTCTCAATACCTTTCAAATGCTATTCATGAGAAATTAGTTAAATTACCTGAAGAAGGTGTGTTTAAGTATTCATCTGTGTTGTTTCATTTATTCCTATATTCAAATCTAAAAGGTTTGTAGTTAGCCTTCAAAAACTGGACACTAAGGGTAATCCACAATCAGTTTTCTTCTGGACTTCCTTAATCAGGAAAGGTTCCACAGAGTTTACCTACAAAAACTTCATTTATGAATTTATTCATCCAATTGTCAACATGCTAAGTAGTAGCAGTGAACCCAGGATCAATGAGGAAATCAAGAAAGTATTGCAATTATCAGAACACAGTAGGATAGGAGACTACTATTTATACTAGAACCAAACTGAAATTATGGTATAAGGGTGTCAACTCACTCCATACAAGTTGCCCAAATACCTCCCAATGAGGTTATTTGCACTTGAATATATCATGCAGATCCTAAAATCCGATGAAGTGAATTTTCTATCATCAAAGAAGAAAACACAGTTTAAAATAAAAAACCAAATTGGTCCTTTCATATGCAATAACAAGACTGCTAGTCAAAAGGAAGAAAAATGTTTACAAGAATTCAAGTTCAGTGAGAGTTTCAAATTTCAGTATGATCCTTTAGGATTTATCAACAAATTAAGAGTAAAATTCAAATTAACTCCTTTTTTTCCATGAGTCTAAACCAGAATTTGAAAAGTACTCCAACTAGTCAGAGCGGTTGGAGAATACTTTGAAAGAGGCTGAGAAGCAAGGTGATACTAGTTCCATCTTGCAAACTCCAACCCCACAAGATAGAAACTCCAAAAGAGCAAGAGAAGAAGGATCATATTCAGCTCAAACCACTACAGAAACCAAATTTAGATTAATGTAAAGGAAGAAGACCAAGTTAAATCCTATAAATGAACAATTTGAGAGAATTGAAACTATTGATACAGACACATTGGTTAAAGAAAATGCACCTCCAGTAGTTTCAGAGGAAACTCACCAGCCTTCATCCTCTAATACTCAAAATATTCAGAAGCAACATAGTGTTGAGGTCTCTTCATCAAGTAAAATAGGAGATAAATAATAGGACATAATGGAGAATTACAAGAAAATCAAACTTAAGAATGAGGCATTAAAAGCAGTTACTTATGCCCAACACTGGAAATAGACACCTAGTGACCAAAGCAGGTTACTTTCTGCATTTGATTATAAAACTAGGAAGATGTAGATGACCTTCTTGCAGCCAACAGTGAAGAATCCAAAGTCATAAACTAACTATAAGAAAACAACATATGAAGTTCAAGCCAAAGATCTACATCCAATATACCAAATTGAATTCCATAAGCAAGCTGGAGAAATGATACACTCCACAATGACCAACAAAGCCATGAGTGTACAAAAACTGCAAAATACTCTAGAAAACATCAGAGGACAGTTAAAGCTATAGAAGGCTTCCTCACAAGCCAAGGAAAACAAAATCGAATCACTCGAATAATTGGTCATAGAGATTGGTTATGTTACCAAGAACATATCACCAAGAAAAAAGAATGAAAACGTTGTTGCATTGAAAAAACAACTAAAATTTCCTCCCACTGAACATCCACAAGAAAAAAAAAATTAGAAAATGAAGGAAAAGAAGATGAAATGATGAATCTCATCATTCAGTTGACAACTCAACTAAAATATATGGATAATGAGATGGACAAATTGGTGTAGGAGAAAGAGACCAGCATGGAAGAAATCCCTATCACTGCTATTCCTACAGTTACTACAACAGTTCCTTCTACTTCAACAGCTCCAGTGGCAACAACAGTTCTAGTGGCTACAACAATTTCAACATCAGCAACTACATCAGCCACAGATTCAACAACAACAACATCTCATCCTAGTGATGAAGCAGAAAAACTGATTAAATCCATGCAAGATATGTCCATCCAAACAAATGAAATAAATATACTTAAAGAACAAATAAAAAGTCTAGAGGATGAGAATAAACTGATCAAATCATGCATAAGAATGAAACACATAAGTGAAATAGGTTAACTGACAAAGTACATAAGTTAGAGAAATAATTGACACCAAAAGAACCACTTGCCCAAGGAAAGCAACAACTGTGGGCCAATATCATTAACTTTTTTAATGATATTTGGCCATCTATCAAATTTATCTTTGAGCAGAAGATTTTAATCAAGGCAGCAAGTGAAGCCATTCATAAATTCAAAGAGGAACTTGGGAAAAATCTAGAAGAAGCCACTGAGATCATTAAGTTTCTTAATTCCAAGAACAAACAGGAATGAGAAGAAATTGGCATAAGTGACAAGACTAAAACAATCCTAGAAGTTAGAAAAGTAATTTCCAAGAGGAACTTAATGACACAACTTGAAGATAAGCGTCAAAACATGGAGCTTGAAATAACCAGATTCATGGTTAAATTTGATTTTTTGAGGCAGAAAGGCCTGCCAAATCCTTTGGTTATCAATGACAGATTGATGAAGCATGAAGACTATGACAATAAAAACAGAGAAGTAGCCAAAGAATAGTCCAAAAATTCCTCCATGAAAGTAATGCCTGTAGGAAAAGTACTCTATTAGAGTTTTTAAAATCTCTTTTACCTCCAGCGTGAGGTAAATCATCTCTTTATCAACAAGCCTACATTTGCAAAATACACATAAGCTTATGAAATTTTCAGAAGAATGGTAAAAATTAAATTACCAGATGAGGAAGCTTGGGAAAAGTTGAATTATTTACTGTGAAAGTGAAAGTAAAACAGCAAAAGAGCAGTCAAAGGATAAAGGTAAAAAAAAAAATAGTCAAAGTGAAAATAGAGAAAAATTAAAGAGTAACATAGCAGTAACAGAGTTTAAAGATGAAAGCAGAGTTAAAAGTAAAGATGCAGCTAGATTAAAGGACACTCAACAGAAAAAGAGACAGTCAGCATACAACAACAGCAAAAGAGATAAAGTAGCAAAATATCAAAGAGAAAAAAACAAATCCAAATAAAATAGGGACAGCTAGCATTTAGTCTCCTAAGTGCCTCTATCTTCTTGCATGAAGATATTTATTTTTCCTTGAATAATTCCTAAATCATTTTTTGGATATTTTTGTATTAGTTTTTGTATAAATTCTTCATAATTTGAAGTATTGTGTGTGGATTTCTGAACATTTCTATAGTTGTATTGATCTGAAACCTGAGGGTTTATTGTACCATTTTCAAGTCAGCAAACTAGACTGAGTAATAAAAGCATTGCATTATAGGATTCATGTGTTGAGCCACTTCACTGAAGTATCTTTCTATTGTTCAATTGTTATTTTCTTAAATTATTTCACACACTTGCATGTTTTCCAATTTAAATGTTATAACGAGAATATTATTTCAGAAATTGTTTAAGTATACTCTGTTCTGAACTTTTATTCATTTTGATGTTTACTTTTGATATCTAGACTAGGGAATTCTTCATTGCTCCTTAGTTTCTATTGACC
This sequence comes from Pinus albicaulis, assembly GCA_034641835.2. Taxonomy (NCBI): domain Eukaryota; kingdom Viridiplantae; phylum Streptophyta; class Pinopsida; order Pinales; family Pinaceae; genus Pinus; species Pinus albicaulis. The sequence continues at coordinate 896,632,866 of CM076577.1, read as the reverse complement.
TCTTTCATCTCCTCATTATCCAATTTGAGGAATTCTTAACTTCTCCTTGATCCTGATTGAAACCACTTCACCATCCAGCCTAAAAGATCTAAATTTTCTTAGCTACCTTCCCCTGTGAACACTTCCTTTAGAACTTGATTCAGCCCTGTTGCTTGATACATTGACTCCATATCCCAATGGTAAAATTAGACTTAATTATATCCATCTGAATTGGTAATTCCACCACCAAACCAAACCAAAATCAAAACCAATCAATCTTACATAACTAGCCTAAAATCAACTAAAAACAACAAAGTTAAATCATAAAGAGAGAGCCCTCTCTGAGCATTAGGAAGGCTAGATCCTGATCCCAAAATTAGGTTGATAGTTACCTCTAATATTCTTTAAAACAAAACATAACAACCCTAGGAATTATTGGAGTGATAACAGATGCCATGGTAGAGGAATATGATTCCATTATTAGGAAGAGTGTATGGGAATTTTTCTTAAGGCCATATGACATGTTAGTTGTAGGATCTAGGTGGATCTATAAGGTGAAGCAAGCATAAATAGGAGTGTCAAGAAACACAAGGTCAAATTTGTGGCCAAGGGGTTCTCTCAGGTGGAGGGAATTGATTACGAGGAGACCTTTTCTCTAGTAGCAAGGTACTATTCAATCAAATATATTCTAAAAATTTTAGCACAGATGGGATGGAAGATACATCATATGGATGTGAAGAATAATTCCTCAAAAAAATTATTGAGGAAGAGGTGTACATAGAGCAATCGAAAGGATTTGTGACCTTCGACATAGAGTCGCATGTGTGAAAAATCAAGCGAGAGTTGTATGGATTGAAACAAGTACCCTGTTCTTGTTATGCCAGGATCGACATCTATTTCACTGGATGCAAACCTTTACCATATTGTGGTTAAAGGTAAATTATTGATTATAGTATTATATGTCAATGATTTAATTCTAACAGGTGATGAGATGCTCATAAAATCTTACAAAGAGGATTTGGAAAGAGAATTCAAGATGAAATACATGGGGGTCATGCATTATTTCCTTGGTTTGGAAATTTTGCAAGGAGATGGGGAATTGTTTGTCTCTCAGGGCAAGTATGTCATTGATATATTGAAGAAGTTTCACATGGAGAGTAGGAGACCCATGGAGACTCCTTTAGCAGGGAATTGGAGGAAAGAAGATGCTACTTTAGGAAAAGTGGTAGAAGCTGCCATTTATAGGAAAATTTTGGGTTCACTTATGTACTTGGTGAACACACAAATGAACATGTGTTATGTGGTTAACCAGCTTATTCAAGAAATGGTTAAGCTAACCAAACTCTATTGGAAGGAAACCCGACATGTGTTGAGATACCTTAGAGGCACCACTCAGTTTTATCTTTGGTACAGATAAAAAGAGGGAGTGAAGCTGCAAGGATTCATAGATACATATTGGATAGGGATTCCATCAAACAGGAAGAGCACATCAGAAGGAATCTTCAATATTGGGTCAACAATAGTTTCTTGGTACAATAGGAAGCAAAGATCAGTTGCACTTAGTTTAGCAGAATAAGAGTAAACAGTTTCTAGTCAAGCAACTTATGAGGCTATCTGAATGAGTAAGGTCCTTTTTGGGTTATTTGGTCAGCATTTGGATCCTATAGTGATTTATTGTGACAACCAGAGTTGTAAAACTCTCGGTGAATCTATTTTTTCATGATAGGCCCAAGCATATCGACATCTGGTACCACCATCTCAGAGATTGTGTCCAGATTTTGATCATGATGCTAGATTACATTCCTACAAAGGAATAGGATGTGGAAATCTTGATGAAGGAATTTTAAAGAGGAAAATTCAAGTTCCATAGAGGTATAATTTGAGTATCTATTAATCCATTTCTTATTGAGAGGGAGTGTTGAAAATGGCACCAAGAAATATTCTAATTTAATTTTCCCTTGAATTAAATTAGAAGAAAATTGTAAATTCACATCTCATGACAACTTGTACGAGTTAACTAAGTTATTTTGACTTAGTTGGTTCAGTTAATTCAAGTTGAGGGTCTAACTTGTGTCATGCAGAGTGTAATGGCCCTGGTGAAGATTCCATGTAATAAAAGTTAAAAATAATAACAATGGTTGATGGGACACTTATTCAAAGATGAATGTTAGGTAAAACATCCTAGTGGGTGTTCATTTGGTTTATTATGGCTAAGGAAATTGGAAAAGGAAATGGAAAATTCTTTCGAATGGAAAAAATGGCATTTTTGGCACATTTATTTATGACAATAATGGAAATTAGGAGAAAATGGAGGTGAAAGGTCACATGTTGCATGTGAGGAGTAAAATGCAGGAAAATAATGGAAAATGAAGAAAATAGAGGCCTCATCAATAAAAAGGCTTCTAAGGATCAATTGTTACCTCTTGTCAGTTCAGTTTTCTAGCTCTCTCATTATTCTCTCTCTCTCTCTCACTTGCTCTTGGACACTTAGATTTTCTTGGAGGACTTTGGCATTAGAACAAGAAATGAAAATAAGGTAAGAAGAAGGAAGAGAAAGATCAAGCAACTATAATAGGATTCTTTTTAGGTATTGATTTGCATGTGTAATTTCCTTGCTATATTTTCCATGCATGGTATTTCATGTGGTTCTTTTCTGTCATGGCATGGGTTTTTTTAGGTGTGAAAGTGTTTTCAACCTAGCCTTTCCATTTCCAGATAGCCTTGGTGAGATGGATTCTCGTGCTTTGGTCGAGCTGGATTGCATGATGGATTCAAAGTTGAGTGAGGTGGATATAAAAAATGAAAAACACATGGCCTAGTGACTCCGGAACCTAACTATGGATTACGGTAAATCCACTGGCCTAGTGACCCCTAAACTAGACTGTGGGTTGCGGTAAGTTCAAGATTGTGTGCCTTGGTGGGCCTAGGAATCATTCTTCATGAATTGCGAGATATACGGTAAAGCCAAGTGGTGGATTTCTCTCTGTTGGGCCTAGTAGTCCAGGGATGGGATGTACAGTAAAGCTTGAAGAGTGGGTCTCGGTGTAGGGCCTAGTGATCCATTGATCAGACTCTGGATTACGTTAAATCCTAAGAGACTAGGAGGCAGTAAAATTTTTCACAGTGCGGGTGGATAACTCTAATAGCTATTATCTCCCCGTAATTCTAGCAAATTGGTGAGACTAAAACTGCAGGGAGGACATTGGAACCGCTTTGGGATTCTAGGATCTAGCCCTCGTCAATCCAGAGAGGGATCTCTCTATAAGTGAAAATATTGATTTATCTTTAAGGCTTTTAAATGTGATATTAGGCTAGTTATGAAGAGAAAGGTTTTTGTTTGTTTTGGTTGGGCAAGGATATGTGAAGGTGAAGGAAGTCTAAATGAAGGGTGAAGGTGAATGAAAGTGAAAGATTGATTCAGCTAAGAAGATAGGCAAGAAACAACTTCAATCCATTGGGCTATGGAGTCATAGTAGGATTTTAATTGGAACAACAAGGTTCAAGAGTGGTCCATGGGGCAAGTCATCTATGTCTAAGGATCTCTTTAATGTTGATTTTATGGAATGAAATGAAACAATAAGAAGGGGAATTTAAACAAATGAAGAACAAAGAGCAGCCTAAGATCAATTAAGTACTTTGAAACTATCCTGCTTTTGGCACACACTTAAGAAAGACATAAAATTAATCCAAGATTGGGTAAGTACTTTGAAACTATCCTTCTTTTGATGCACTTTCAATAGAAAAACATTTAAAACACAAAAAGAATAACTTAAGATCAAATAAGGACTTTGAACCTATCCTGCTTTCAGCATATTCAAAGGGAAACTTTTCAAAGCAACTGTTGGAGAAGAAACTAGAGGACAGGGCTCACCATAGACTTCCCTAGCTCTGCTTTACTTAGTGAACTTTTCAAGACAACACATGAGATAACAAAGAATAGTCTAAGATCAGGTAAGGAATTTGAACCTAGCCTGCTTTCAACATACTCTTAGGGAAACTTTCAGACAACCTTTGGAGATAAAACTAGAGGACAGGGCTCACCATAGACTTCCCTAGTTTAACTTTACTTAGCAGAGACTGAACATAACATTCAAGAACATTGTTTAAAGTATAGACAGTAAAATAAGGGAACGCCAACATCTTGACTTCTTGGACTGTACTAAAACATTCTTAAACAACACAATTGGAAGAAAACATGTAGATAAAGCTTATCAGTAAGAGCAGGGTACCTTTGACAGTAAAACCTAACTCTATAATTGTTTTTCTTTATCACAGAAGATGGAAAGAATGGAAACATAAATAAAATAACAATTTACAATAAGAAAAACATCACCATTGACATAGACCATGATCCCATAAATCAGCTTGTATTTGATACTTCAAACCAGTTAAAATCTTCAAGTCCAGTGGTTCTCTACAGCTTCAAACTTCTCATCTCAACTTAGGTATCTTCAATTAAAAACAGAGCTTACAGCAGCTTCAGTAAACTATTTACACGCAACATATATGCAGCGACCAACATTATCTCATCTTCTATAGAAGTATTTATAGAAGAAATGAGGAGGTGGGATAGGATAAAAGATCTTCTAGGTTCAATTAATACAGTTTAATGTTTCTCGGCCTTTGAGGGGCTCAATGGAGAAACTTTCTGATATTTCATTTGTATTGATTGGTTCACATTAATTATTAAGCTTGCTAGGAAGATTTTTTTGACTTTAAGGCTCTTTGTTATCTTTGTAATAACTCTGTTGATAGTTTGCAATAAGTCCCTTTGGTTTGAAATAACTGTTTAGCTGTATTAAGGCAAATATCTTCTATTCTACAATAACTATGCCTCCTTTGATTGCTGCGAGACTGTAGGTGGCTTTTGGTAGCTGGAGAGGATTAAATTTGTCTCTGATGTGGTAGTGGAGGCTTCTCGGATTGATGAATTTCTTTGTCCTTCCCTAAAACACCTTTAATTTACTTGAATTCTATGTTTTAGGTCTGATTAGGCTTAATCTATGTCTTCCAGCCTTCATGATGTCTTTAACTATGGATTAGGCTTTTGATTTGCTGAATGTGTGCCTTAATCCTTCAAAAATGTGCTAAAATCTTCAAACATGGTTTCTTCTTTGACTTAGATCCTTTAACACTAATAATCTTTGCTTGATTAAACTTTGTTGTGTCTTGTTGATGTGCAGGTGTTACAGAGGTTTTATAATGGCGTCAGTGCTCATGAGGCACTGATAAACCTTGATGGGAAACCCTGTAGAACTATCTCTTTCATGAATAATAAAGGCGTGGGGGACTATCATCCCTGACCTTCAATTCTCTTTTTAAAATAGTTGAGAAACCTTGAAAACCTGCAAAAACAAGAAAAGTTAAGAAAATCCTACGGGGATGGGTTCAGACTGCTTCAGAAGTTTTAGGTTAGATCGTGACCGTTGGATGAAAGCATCCAATGGTGAGGATTGCTCTATGGGGTCAGATGGGAGGTGGTTGAATAAACGGTGGGGAGATTAAGTCACAACCGTTGATCCGCAAAGATCAATGGTTGAGATCAATCATGGATATATAATGCGGAGGGGTCACTTTATAATGAAACAAAAGAAATTATAAAGAAAAATGGTTGAAAATATTTGGTGAAAGGAAAAATGGTTAAAATGAAATTTGGGGTTTCCGAATGATCCTGGGCCGTTGGGTTGGATTAGTCCACAGAGGTCAATGGCGGAGGTTGATCGATGAAGTTCTGTGGAGCAAAGGGAAGAGGGCGATGAACTGAGGTCGAGGTTAAAAGTGAGTCGTTAGATCTCAGAGATCAACAACGAAGATTACACATGAGAAAATGCAGTGTAAATGGGGAAAGTGGTTTTGGCCAAAGAAACCACTGGTTTCGCGTGATGAAAAGGAGGGAAGGCGGTATTGCTTTTTAGACCGCAATATGCGTTAGAGATCGACATGTGGCTTTTTAAAACCACCTACATCGCGTAATTTTGAAGCATTAACCTCCGGACTTAAAATTACACGAAATCACATGCTGGCCGTCAGATCTGGGGCCTTAGATCGGACGGTCGTGAGGAGAGCATGATGGAGAATAGATGCACGGGCGATAAAAGGTGGGGCAGGGTCAAGGCGGTTTTAATCTTGACCGTCGGATCAGGGAATGGACGGTTAGGATTAATCAACGAGGGTGGTAGGTCCCAAATGAGTTGGGCCTACCAGGTTAAATATGGATTTTCGGATGAAACAGATCAATGGCTCAGATTCAATCTTTGGGTTTATGAAATGGGATATGGCACAGGGGTCGGGTGGAGAATGGGTCATTGTGGGCCGTTGATCTGTAGAGATCAACGGCTGGTATTCACAGAAAAAAATTACACAGCGGTTTTTATGAAAATATCAAAGGGTGTTAAGCTTCGCTCTGGACCGTTTAGATATGTGAAATGAATGGCCTAGATCCAATTGGGGGTTTTCAATCAGCGGGGAAGAGAGGAAAAGCACAAATGAAAAATTGTGATGCGATTGAACAAAGACCGTTGATCTGAGGACCAGATCGACGACGGAGATTTACTTATGAATGCCGAAGGTGGGTATGTTGGCTTTGGGACAGAGCAATGGGGATCATCGGATCTGAGTATGGTGGAATGGATCAAAAACTGGGAAACCATCAGACGATTGCCAATCGGAGGGGGGAAATAAATGTTAAAATGCATCCGATAAAAAAAACTCCGATGCGAGATCCCGATGACCGTTTATCGGTTTTAGATTAATGGTTAGTATTTTCCCAACCAATGAACCATCGGGACTTAATAAAAAGTTGATTTTTTAAGAAATACGAAGGGAAAAAGGCCTTGGAAAGGCTTTTAGACTTTTAGTGCCCGATTCCGGGACTTTTGTGTTATATGAAAAGATGAAGGGATCGGGGGTTATAAAAAAGGAGCCAATCGCAATTAGAGATTTAATTTAACAAAAGAAATGTGTTTCACATGAAAGCCCTGATTGTGATAAGCGCCTAGGGCCTTAATGCTTGGTTTCGGTGCCAGGTCACATGGTGGGGAAGTGGTTTAGGGCTTAGCTAAAAGGGGCTTAGGCCTATAATGTGAAAGTGGGTTTTTTATGATTTTTTAAGGATTTTCAAAGGATTTTGTTTTTTAGTTTAAAAAGGATTTTTAACTTTACTAAAAGGATTTTCCAAGTGGAAGGGAAGGAGGGAAATGAGGGAAAATAGAGGAATTTCATTGGGAAAAAGGGGATAAAATGGAGGTTAATTACGAGTTAAAGGAGGGGTAAAATGAGGGGAAAAATGGAGTTTTTGCAGCAGTCTTTTCTTCAGGAAAACAATAGATTTTCAGAATTGAGAGGGAAACAACAATGAAGATTAACTTTAAGGATAAGTCATCTTCCCAAGACTTCAAGAACTAACAATTTGGCAATAAAATTGTTTCTTGAAGGCTTAAAACATTATTTAGCCATCATTTGATATGAAAAATTTTATAGGTGGCTAACAGTGTGTTACACAATAATTTGTCACCGTCCCTACCATTCCCCGTCTCGCACATTGGAGGGCCCATTTGGTGACCTGTGAGCAATGTCATGCCTTGAAACCACTATCATTGCATTCCTCTAAACATGAGCTTCAATTTCCCTGAAGACATCTCCTTGCAAAAAACCATAAAAACATCCCTTTTTGCATTGGCGCGGGTAGCCATTTCATCACTCACGCCAATGGGGAAAATCCTACAAAGAGGCCACGCCAACTGGCGCTCTGTCCCAGAGTCGCAGTCGCGCCAGCCAATTTAAGGAGTGTTTTTTAAAATAAAATGGCAGAAGTTTCGTTTCAACAGACTCAGAAACTGTTATCTATCTTGAGTTGGGAGGTTTGGCTCCAGGAGTTCCATGAAAGGGAAGTGGTTTGCCACCTCTCATGGAAGCTTCCTTGAATATAGGGCCAATCCCACAATTATAGGGATCCCAACTCCCCTTCCTCCATCTATAAAAGCTAGCTCATTGCCATTGCAAGCTAGTCTTGAAGTGCCTAAGCCTTGAATCTCCAAGTTCTCAAATTCCCAAGAGCCTTCATGCTGCAAGAGCCCTCTTTATTCCCTTAAGGCCAAACTCGAGCAAGGAGACTATCGTCGAGAGACTCTAAGAGAGGCTTTTCCCATCCCTGGCAGGCTTTGCGAGACGTGCACAACTGGAGACCCCTCCGAAGGAGACCTCAGCGTCAGAACATTGGTTGTACTCTCTTTCGATTGCTTATTAATGAATGACTATTGGTTATGGTTCCACTCTGTTTTTCACTTATGATAATGATGAGTTATATCCTTTCTGACTGATATATAGTTGTGTATTCTGGATTTTATGCTTGTATTCGTATTGTTTCTTGCATGTGCAGGTGTCCATTCACGGAGATCGTGGGGATCGTGATCTGCCGAGGCTAAGGAATGGGAACACTGTCTCTTCTACGAATCATAGTGTTGGACTCCAGGTAGGCCTCCATCGTTGGTCTGTTTATTCGCAATTAGGAACTTGCGCTGTAGCATTTGATGATTGTTGCTAGACCTGTTCTGGGCTAGTAGGGATCGCCTCTGTCCGAAGAGGGGATTTACCTCTTCAACACAGTGGCTCCACATGGGGATGGCACCTTCTTGAAGGTGTCAAGAACTTCAGACTTGTATTCTCTGGGGGGTTGATCAATGCCTCATCCATTGGACTGCAAATTTCTTCACTTGGATGATCTTGTTTTATTCTGATAATGTTAGTAGCCATGAAAAACAATGGAATTCTATCAAACAAGATTTCTACCTACCTAATCCTACTTATCTAACATTTTTTCTTCTTTGAGAGTGCATTTGGATTGGAAAACTCTTTTACAATCATTTTATTCTTTTGAAAGCAAAAAACTAATCTAAGTCTACTTCTTATTTCTCCATGAACTCAGATTAAACAGTTGAGTTCATAAGCTTCTCTACCTAACTACTATCTGTTAGGATTAAACAGTCTAACATATTTTTATTCTCTAACTTCTAAAAAAAAAAATTTAAAGAGTCATACAAGTCAGGATTGAACGGTCTAACTTGTTGCTGATCTATGGCATAAAAAAAAGCTGCACATAGATTATTATTTGCAGAAAATTAAATCAAAATGGTAAAGGCTTAAGATCTGAAAGTTTTAAGAATATACTTCTCTTTTCTTCAGCTTTGTTTTTAAGCTTGTTCGAGCTGTTTTTTTCTTTGTTTACTAGTTCAAGTTTTGGGCTTATTAGAACTAGTCTACTTCTGTTTTTGACTCATGATTTAAACAGATTAGAGCCATTCTTCTTTTGGAAACTTAGGTTCAGATTTCGAGCTTGTTTGAACCTTTATTTTTCTATCCTAATCTACCTAACTGATAAGTCAAGATTAAGCTGTTTGGAAAATCTAATTTCACTAACCTATCAGCAATAAATTGAAAACTTAATTAGTCAAGATTAGGCTATATGACTAACTAGGAGTGTGTTTCTTAGGAGTGGCATTTGAGGTTTCACACTTTCAGATTTTGTTTCTCTTTTTTGGTATGGGGATGTACCTTTATTGTTTTTACAATCTTCCCTCTTTTCTCTTTCTATTGTTTTTGTATTTTTTATTTTTCTAACTTTGAATGCAATTATGGATGAAATATTTATAATGAGAAAAAGATAAAAATTCTTCCAAACATGATAGGATCAAGAGAAATAATGTTTGAGCATCCTACCATTGACAGGACCCCCAAACAGTTCAGCTCCGTTCAATTCCTGCAAGAAATAAGCATTGTTACCCGCGGTAGAATGAATGGGATAAGGGCCAAGCCATAAGTTATCAAATTTCCCATGCTTGCCCTTGTCTTCTCTCCTTGAGTCCCACTTTAACACTTTGTCACCAATGTTTAAATTTATTTCTTTTGTCCTTCTATCAAAAAGCTTCTTGATGCTCTCTTACTTTTGTAATGCTCTATTGTAAACCTCCTCTCTGGTTTGCTGAAGATGTATAGTCTGATTAATCCTTATGATCATGTCATTGTCTTCAGACTGCACTTCTTGAATCAAATTCATAATTGGTCCACTAGGCTGGTTGGAAAAATTGCATCTATTCCATACACAAGATGGTAGGGTGACATTCCAATAGATTTCTTAAGTGTCAATTTGTCAGCCCAGAGGGCATGTACTAGCTTTGTGTGCCAAGACTTCTTGTTGTCCTCTAGCAACTTCTTTTTTATGTTCGCCAAACTTTTGTTTGAGGATTCTGCCAGCCCATTACCTTGAGCGTAATAAGCAGTAGAATGACCCAATGTTATCTGATATTTGTGACAGAATTCAACCATATTCTTGCATCCAAATGTAGCTGCATTATCAGTGATGATCTTCCTAGGACAGCTAAATCTAGAGAGGATATGAGTCTCAATGAATTTTATGATGACAGAGTCATTGGCTTGTCAAGAAGGGATGGCTTCTATCCATTTGGTGAAGTAGTCTATTGCAGTGAGAATCCATTTATTCTAGGAAGATGAGGGTGGATGGATCTCTCCTATGAAGCCTAAACCCCACTGTTGAAAAGGAGCTTCAACAGTGATTGGATGCAAAGGTAAGGGAAGTAATTTTCTTTTGCCTTCAAAAAGCTGGCATTTATGACAGACAATTATCATCTTGTGTACATCTAGAAAGAGGGTGGGCCAATAATAACCAACTCTAAGGATTTTGTTGGTTGTAGTCTTCCAGTAGAGGTGGCATCCACATTCTCCCTCATGGAACTCATGCTTAACCTTCTCTGCATCATTCTCAGGAAAACATTTAAGCAATATACCACTTGCATTTTTCCAATAAATACATTTATCTACAATGCAATAGTTTACAGCTTTTAACTTTAAAAACCTTGCCTTTGTTTCTTATAAACCAGGAGGTGTATTTAGATTGATCAAAACATATATAATATCAGCATACCAAGAGGAATTCATAAAATGGTCTTCAATAATGGGAGTTTACAGTTCCTCTTGTTCATCTGAAGCATTTATCATATTTATATCAAGAACTTGAAAATTTGATTCAACCATTAACCTAGCTAGTCCTTGGCCATTAATGAGTTTAGTGGGTTTGATCTCTAAATCATATTCAAGTATCACAGCTATCCACTTACCTCTCTTGCCATCTGGGTCCTGTGTTAGAATGTATTTCACAACTGAATTTGGGACAAAGGCAATGATGTGGGAGTGAAAAATGTAAACTCTGAAGTCTTTTAAGGCTTTGACTAAGACAAAGGCTTGCTTTTCGATAATGTTGTACTTCAGAGGAGCATCTCTCAATGCCTTGCTAAAGAATGCAGTGGGATGCTCTTGTACCTATGGATTTTTCTGCAATAGGACAACAACTATTGTATGTTCTGATGCAAATCAAAAAATGCAAAAATATTTTGAAAAATCAGGACTTATTAGAACTGGTGTTTTGGTTAATGCTTGTTTCACCAGCTCAAAAGATTTCTTTGCTTCCAAGGTCCATTTAACTCCTTGTTCCTTTTTCAGCATGTTTGTAATGTTTCTAAGGAGTTCAGCCAACTTGGGTATGAACCTTCTCAAGAAATTAATCTTCCCAATGAAAGATTGAAGTTCCTTGATGTTTCTAGGATGAGTGATTTGCAATAGAGCCTCAACCCTCTTTGGGTCTATCTTTATTCCCTCTTCTGATATGATGTGCCCAAGAATTTTACCTTCTTGGAGACCAAACAGTTTTTTCTTTGGATTTAAAGATATCCAAAACTTTCTGCATTTCTCGAATACTTTTCTCAAGTGTTCTAAGTGATCTTCATCTGTTTTGGAAAAAATAGTGACATCATCAAGGTAAATAATGATGAAGTAGCCTAATTCTTCCAAGAATGCAATGTCCATGGCTCTCTGAAAAGTAGCGTCAGCATTCATTAAACCAAAGGGAATTTTCACATACATGAAAGTGCCCCAAAGTGTAGTAAAAGTTGTCTTTAATTGATCATTAGGATGTACTAATATCTGATTGTATCCTGAGAAGCCATCTAGCAAAGAAATTCTTTTAGAACCAAATACCCTTTGTAAAATATGATCCATTTTGGGTAAAGGGTAGTTGTCCTTCAATGAGGCTTTGTTTAAGTCCCTAAAGTCAATACAAAGCCTAATCTCTCCTGTTTTCTTCCTAACTGACACTAAATTAGACACCCATTCTGAATATCTAATAGGGACAATAATACCAACTTCATACATTTTCTTGGTTTTCTTCTCAACCAAAGGTAACTGAACAGGTTTTATTCTATGCAATTTTTGTTTAAATGGCTTTTGGTTTTCCTTGAGAGGTATCTTGTGCTAAATTATTTTAGTGTCATAGGATTTCAGATCCTCATAACTCCACGCAAAAACATCAGAAAACTCTTTAAACAGCTCTATGTATTTCAGTTTGATGTGAGCTGGTAAAGTTTTGGACAGTTTGATCATATTTGGTTTTATTTCACTGCCTATATTACACTCTTCAACTTCAGATTCAACAGGCTCCAGTTTCGGTTTCTTGGCCACATCATTGAAATCAAACAATTCTTCTAAGGGGACCAAACCTTTTGGCAAACTTTGATTGTTAGACTACAGAGTTTCTAAGTCTTATGTTTCTAACTCTGCAACAATTTCTGTTGTGTTTTCAAGTTTGTTAGACAACATATTTACATCAGCAGTCTCTGGAGACTCTTCTTCTTCATCAAGTAAATTTTCTTCACTAGGACAGTCTGTTTCATAGTCTGAATTTGAACTTGGTAGTTCAAATTCGTTTCTGGACTATAGGAAGTCTTATATTTGTTTGTCTCCATCAAAAAATTGCCAATATTTCTCGTTATCGGGGACATATGGTCTAAATTTGAGTTGAGTTTTACATTCTTTAGTTTCATAAGGAGTTAGGCACGTCCTAGCAGCAAAAGCCAAACCATTAGCTTGGATATTTTGGTTTCTAGGGACAAAAATTAGTTTAAATTCCTCGAATGTTTTCAATAAATCCATGACATCGTTTCGATAGGCTCTAAGTCTGGGATGTTTTTCGGTATATTCCCCATTCACTTGCCTAATTATTAATTCAGAAGCACCATGAACCTTTATTCTTTTAGCCCCTAATTTCTTCAATAAATGTAGGCCTAAAAGAAGGGCTTCATACTCAGCTATGTTATTGGTGCACTGAAAGTTTAATTTGCAGGAATGCCCTTTAGTATGATTATTCATTGTATCGTGAAGCCACACTCCCACACCTGCATCACTCTTAGTACAAGATCCATCAAAGTGCATACTCCAAAGAGGACTAGTTTCAGACTCACTAGTTTGGTTACTATCCTCTTCAACTAGTGTGCTTTCGGATAGTTCTTGAAGATCAGCACTTTGTTGAATTTTTTTTAATTCCTCAGGTTTTTAAATGTGTTGAGGACTGCTTTATTGACTCTCAAGGCTTAAAAGCAATGGATGAATGATTCTTAGCTCTAGACCTGTGTTTTGTTTGTTGTATTTTTCGAGTTTAGAAAACCGTTTTGACACTTCTGTCTCGTCTTCCTCCTCCTCTCTACCTGCCATTAATTCAATTAAGGTCACTTTTTCACTGATTGTTTCATCATCGAAAAGGATAAATGAGTCAAGACCTGTATTTACAGAATAAAGGGAAGATTTTTTCGGTCTCTCTTGGCTAGTAACAGTGTATTACATATGAGACTCCCTGTAAGTCTTCTCGTTTGATTAAAAATAGGAATGGTCGCATAGGTCATATCCATCTGCATTGTTCCTTGTAGCTTAGCTCCCCAAGATCTTGATAATAGCATACCATATTCTGGGGGTACATCAGCCACAACAACATCCATTACTAAACATTTGGTTGGAATTTGTGCTAATTTTACACAGAGGTCTTTGATTAAACCTAAACACTTCACTCTTCTTGAGTCAAAGGAGTAAAGATCTTTGTAAGGTCGAGTGATCTTAAGGTCTAGGCTCTCCATTACAGATTTGGGCATTAAATTATGAGAGGCCCCTGATTCATGCATGGCATTGTGAAAAAAATGTTCATGAACATTTAAACTAACATAAAAAGGAGGAACTGATCCCTCTTGATATCTACGCTCAATCTTAAGACCGAATATGAGCTCTGGCTGGTCATCATTAAGATTGACAGTGTCATTATTTTCTTCTATGTTCAAAGCCTTCAAAATTTGAGATCTATATACATCTTGGGCAACTAATTCCGTGAGAGGAACAGAGATTTTGATTCTAGCAATTTCCTGCTCCAAACTAAAAGGCATCTGATTCTTTGAAGTGCTTGTTTCAGCCTTATTAACCGCCACTCTATCAGAAAAATCAATTTGCTGATTTCCTCTATTTACATTTATCAAAATTGTTTTAACAGGAGCATTAGCTAAGGTGCTAACGCTACCAAGGTCTGCCCTCTGTTTTTCAGTATTTTGAGTGCCTTTTTCTTTGTTTTTATCAGAATTTCCAGCCACTGTTTTATCTTTCTGTTTTGTAGTCTTGGGTTTATTCACAGGGTTGTTTTTTGCAGAACTTTAAGAGGTCTTAGTCTTGGGAGTTTCCTGATTGCTTTTACTCCTAAGGTCATACTCTTTTTGAGTCTCTATGATGACATTTTCCATTTCTTGATAATAACTTTCATCCTCAACTCTTTTATCATCATAGGTGTGTATAGACCTTGTTTTCTAGTGTAATGAACTTCAAAATCATCATTGTCTACTCCCAGCATGTTGATGTCATCTTTCTATTTTTTCACTTGTTTCTTCAACCTTACTTACATAGTTTTGATGAAAAGGAGGAATGATCTGTTGATCATCCTCCCTTGGTCTGTTTTGAGGCTGGTTTCTCCTAAAATTCTGATTTTGGTTTTGATTTCTGTTTTGAGGAGCTATTTGGTTTTGAATAGCTTATTCTCTCTCAAGTATGCTCATATTTTTCATCATATCCTCCATCATTCTCTCCATCTTAGAGCTAGATGTGGAAGGTACTTATTTCTTTCTAAAGGATACTTTCTTCTCAGTCCTCATTCTTGCTCTTTTCTCCATTAAATTAACTTCCACGGCAAGAGCTCCTTTTTACATATCTTCAAGGGTTAAAGGATCTCTCTCTCTCAAGTGATAGTCCATTTTAGGATCAAATCCTTTAGGAAACTTGTTTAAAGCTGAGCCTTGTGGAGGTTTTAAATCTGGGGGAAGGGCATTATAAAGACTGTTAAACCTAGTGCAATAAGCTTGTACACTTTCCCCAGTGTTTCTGTGGAGATTCTTGTAATCAGAAAGTATTTGGAGAGGGTTTTTCTTAACTTCCCATTTGTTCCGAAATAACTGATGGAAGGCTTGGAGATCATTAATACTATGAGGGGTTAAGCCTTTGAACCATTTTCTTACTTCTCCCCCTAAAATTTGAGCAAATATTCTAGGTTTGGCAGTTTCATCATCAATCTCATTTTTGTCAAAGTAGTCATTCATCTTATCCACATGTTGTGAAGCAGTAGTAGCATTACTGGCATCATACAATGGTATCTTGGACTAATAGTCCTATGGGAGATTGAGTAAGGGTAAAGGAAGGACTAGGGGAGCATACCATGTTGCCATGATAGGAGGTTGTGGAAAAAGTGTGGGGTTTACTAGTGGTGGGTTGACAAGAGGGAAAATGGGTTGGAATGTAGTGCCTTGGACAGTGGATGTGTGGATAAAAGATGTGGATGGACCAGCAAGAGTTTCTTGAGTAGATATAGGATGAGAGAAACCAAAATTATGAACGAAATGTAAATATGGTGGTATAGTTTCTCTATTACCAGGATGTTCAGTTATATCATGGGATGAAAGTGAAGGCTCTGAATCTAACTGATCTAAATCGTCAAGTGACCTAATTCTAAATGGATTTCTTAAGTCAACTTGTGATTCTTGTAGAGCTTCAAGGTCTTCAGGAATAAAATTAGCTCTAAGGGGTGATCTGAAAACAGTTGAAGATTTAACCTCAGGATACTTCCTAAGGATTGTTTCAGGGTTATCAACTATCTCAGGAGGGTTTGGGTCAGGGTAAGCTCCAGTACGAATATTTCTAGGAGCCACTATGCTGTGTTTTTCAGACCCAACTAAACAAGAAAAGTTTAACCAAATATGACAATATTTAAGAGGCTAACTAATCTTTTAAACAAGAAAAATTTAATCCTAAAGTCCTCTAACTGAGTTTATATGATGTTATGATGATAATGGGTCTTCCCAGTGGAGCCTTAAGGTCTGTTTAGGATTGTGGAGTCACCAGGTGGAAATTTTTATCTCTTCTGGAGGTAAAAGGTTTATGGTCCACCACCATGTTTATTTGAATACCAATCTGAAATATTGTTTGGTTTTTCTAAGTTTTTAAGTCCTATGGGTTCTAAGAGTATCCCAAATCTGTTTCAACACTTATCTATGATGATGATAAAAAGAAAATTTACTCTTATGGCTAAGCTAGCTGATTCTTTCAAGGTTTGATAAGCTCTTATGAGAATCCTAAGGTTTCCTTGGTTTTTCACTGATTCACATAAGGTCTATCATGATTACCATTTTCTTATTAATGCTTGAGGGGGGCTACTTGTACTCACTAAACAATTTTCTTGAATCAACGGTCTTCCTGAGTCCTAAGGTGTACTTAGATTCTCACTAACTCAGAAAATCCCCAGCGGAGTCTCCAGAAATGTTATCTCCCCGTAATTCTAGCATATTGGTGAGACTAAAACTGCAGGGAGGACATTGGAACCATTTTGGAATTCTAGGATCTAGCCCTTCTGAATCCAGAGAGGGATCTCTCTATAAGTGCAAATATTGATTTATCTTTAAGGATTTTAAATGTGATATTAGGCTAGTTATGAAGAGCAAGGTTTTTTTTTGTTTTGGTTGGGCAAGGATATGTGAAGGTGAAGGAAGTCTAAATGAAGGGTGAAGGTGAATGAAAGTGAAAGATTGATTCAGCTAAGAAGATAGACAAGAAACAACTTCAATCCATTGGGCTATGGAGTCATAGTAGGATTTTAATTGAAACAAAAAGGTTCAAGAGTGGTCCATGGGGCAAGTCATCTATGTCTAAGGATCTCTTTAAAGTTGATTTTATGGAATGAAATGAAACAATAAGAAGGGGAATTTAAACAAATGAAGAAAAAAGAGCAGCCTAAGATCAAATAAGTACTTTGAAACTATCCTGCTTTTGGCATACACTTAAGAAAGACATAAAATTAATCCAATATCAGGTAAGTACTTTGAAACTATCCTGCTTTTGATGCACTTTCAATAGAAAAACATTTAAAACACAAAAAGAATAGCTTAAGATCAAGTAAGGACTTTGAACCTATCCTGCTTTCAGGATATTCAAAGGGAAACTTTTCAAAGCAACTGTTGGAGAAGAAAATAGAGGACAGGGCTCACCATAGACTTCCCTAGCTTTGCTTTACTTAGTGAACTTTTCAAGACAACACATAAGATAACAAAGAATAGTCTAAGATCAGGTAAGGACTTTGAACCTAACCTGCTTTCAACATACTCTTAGGGAAACTTTTAGACAACCTTTGGAGATAAAGCTAGAGGACAGGGCTCACCATAGA
Source organism: Pinus albicaulis (assembly GCA_034641835.2). NCBI lineage: Eukaryota > Viridiplantae > Streptophyta > Pinopsida > Pinales > Pinaceae > Pinus > Pinus albicaulis. The sequence goes on along the minus strand of CM076577.1, from coordinate 896,615,309 downwards.
CTTCCCTAGTTTAACTTTACTTGGCAGAGACTGAAAATAACATTCAAGAACAATGTTTAAAGTCTAGGCAGTAAGAGAATGGAATGCTAACATCTTGACTTCTTGGACTGTACTAAATCATTCTTAAACAACACAATTGGAGGAAAAGATGTAGATAAAGCTTATCAGTAAGAGCAGGGTACCTTTGACAGTAAATCCTAACTCTATAATTGTTGTTCTTTATTAAAGAAGATGGACAGAATGGAAACAGAAATAAAATAATAAAAACATCACCATTGACATAGACCAAGATCCCATAAATTAGCTTGTATTTGATACTTCAAACCGGTTACAATCTTCAAGTCCAGTGGTTCTCTACAACTTCAAACTTCTCATCTCAACTTAGGTATCTTAAATTACAAACAGAGCTTACAGCAGCTTCAGTAAACTATTTACACACAATAGATATGCAGTGACCGACATTATCTCATCTTATATAGAAGTATTTATAGAAGAAATGAGGAGGTGGGATAGGATAAAAGATCTTCTAGGTTCAATTAATACAGTTTAATGTTTCTTGGCCTTTGAGGGGCTCAATGGAGAAACTTTTGATATTTCCTCTGTATTAATTGGTTCACATTAAGTATTAAGCTCGCTGGGAAGATTTTTTTGACTTTAAGGCACTTTTTTATCTTTGTAATAACTCTGCTGATAGTTTGCAATAAGTCCCTTTGGTTTGAAATAACTGTTCAGTTGTATTAAGGAAAATATCTTCTGTTCTGCAATAACTATGCCTCCTTTGATTGCTGCGAGACTATAGGTGGCTTCTGGTAGCTGGAGAGGATTAAATTTGTCTCTGATGTGGCAGTGGAGGCTTCCTGGATTGATGAATTTCTTTTTCCTTCCCTAAAACACCTTTAATTTACTTGAATTCTATGTTTTAGGTCTGATTAGGATTAATCTGTGTCTTCCGGCCTTCATGATGTATTTAACTGTAGCTTAGGCTTTTGATTTGATGAATGTGTGCCTTAATCCTTCAAAACTGTGCTAAAATATTCAAACATGGGTTTCTGCTTTGACTTAGATCCTTTAGCACTGATACTCTTTTCTTGATTAAATTTTTTTGTGTCTTGTTGATGTGCAGGCATTACAGAGGTTTTATAATGGCATCGGTGCTCATGAGGCACTGATAAACCTTGATGGAAAACCCTGCAGAATGATCTCTTTCATGAATAAAGGCGTGAGGGATCGTCATCCCCGACCTTCAATTCTCTTTTGAAAACAGTTGAGAAACCTTGAAAACTTGAAAAAACAAGAAAATTTAAGAAAACCCTGTGGGGATGGGTTCAAACTGCTTCAGAAGTTTTAGGTTAGATCATGACCGTTGGATGAAAGCATCCAACGGCGAGGATTGCTCGATGGGGTCAAATGGGAGGTAGCTAAATAAACGGTGGGGAGATTAAGTCTGAACTGTTGATCCGTAAAGATCAATGGTTGAGATCAATCATGGATATATAATGCGGAGGGGCCACTTTATAATGAAATGGAAGAAATTATAAATAAAAATGGTTGAAAATATTTGGAAAAAGGAAAAAGGTTTAAAATGAAATTTGGGGTTTCCAAACGATCCTGGGCCATTGGATTGGATTAGTCCATAGAGATCAATGACGGAGGTTGATCGATGAAGTTCTGTGGAGCAAAGGGAAGAGGGCGATGAACTGAGGGCAAGGTTAAACGTGAGCCGTTAGATCTCAGAGATCAATGACGGAGATTACACATGAGAAAATGCAGTGTAAATGGGGAAAGTGGTTTTGGCCAAAGAAACCACTGGTTTCACGCGATGAAAAGGAGGGAAGGTGGTATTGCTTTTTAGAATGCAATATGCATTAGAGATCGACACGTGGCTTTTTAAAACCACCTACATTTCTAATTTTGAAACATTAACCTCCGGACTTAAAATTATGTGAAACTACACACTGGCCATCAGATCTGGGGCCTTAGATCGAACGGTCATGAGGAGAGTGCGATGGAGAATAGATGCACGGGCGATAAAAGGTGGGGCAGGGTCAAGGCAGTTTTAATCTTGACCGTCGGATCAGGGAATGGATGGTTAGGATTAATCAATGAGGGTGGTAGGTCCCAAATGAGTTGGGCCTACCGGGTTAAATATGGACCATCGGATGAAACAGTTCAACGGCTTAGATTCAATCTTGGGGTTTATGAAACGGGATATGGCATAGGGGTCAGGTGGACAATGGGTCATTGTGCGTCGTTGATCTGCAGAGATCAATGGCTGGTATTCACATAAAAACATTACACAATGGTTTTTATGAAAATATCAAAGGGTGTTAAGCTTTGATCTGGACCATTGGATGTGTGAAATGAATGGCCCAGATCCAATTGGGGGTTTCTAATCGGCGGGGGAGAGAGGAAAGGCACAAATGAAAAATTGTGATGCGATTGAACAAATACTGTTGATCTGAGGACCAGATCGACGACGGAGATTTACTTATGAATGTCGAAGGCGAGTATGATGGCTTTCGGACAGAACAATGGGGATCATCAGATCTGAGTATGGTGGAATGGATCGACGGCTGGGAAACTATTGGACAGTTTCCAATCGGAGGGGGGCAATAACTATTAAAATGCATCCGATAAAAAAAAATTTGATGCGAGATCCCGAAGACTGTTGATCGGTTTTAGATCAACGGTTGGTATTCGCCCAACCAATGAACCATCGAGACTTAATAAAAAATCATTTTTTTAAGAAATACGAAGGGAAAAAGGTCTTGGAAAGGCTTTTAGCCTTTTAGCGCCCGATTTCGGGGCTTTTGGGTTATATGAAAAGATGAAGGGATCGGGGGTTATAAAAAAGGAGCCAATCACAATTGAAGATTTAATGTAACAAAAGAAATGTGTTTCACATGAATGCCCTGATTGCGATAAGCGCCTAGGGCCTTAACGCTTTGTTTCGTCACTAGGTCACATCGTGGGGAAATGGTTTAGGGCTTAGCTAAAAGGGGCTTAGGCCTATAATGTGAAAGTGGGTTTTTTATGATTTTTTAAGGATTTTCAAAGGATTTTGGGGTTTTCAGTAAGGTTTAAAAAGGAGTTTTAAACCTTATTAAAAGGATTTCATGAAGGGAAATGGAGAAAAAGAGGAAAAACGAGGATTTTTATAAGGAAAAAGGGGATAAAAATGGAGGTTAATTTTCAATGAAAGGAGGGGTAAAATGAGGGGAAATGAGTTTTTAGCAGTCTTTTTCTTCAGGAAAAACAACATATTTTCATAATTGAGAGGGAAACAGTAGTGAAGATTAACTCAAGGATAAGATATCTTCCCAAGACTTCAAGAACTAACAATTTGGCAATAAAATTGTTTCTTAAAGGCTTAAAACATGATTTAGCCATCATTTGATATGACAAATTTTATAGGTGGCTAACAGTAGCATCCATGCTTGTTTGGTTGGTTATGAGTACCACATTCATACTTGGAATATGGCACAGGGGGTGAATGGCTGAAGAGATATTTAGCTCAACCAATCTATGGTTGGGTGGAACATAGTAGTCCCATCCTTGGTTGGTTTTTACGTTCATTAATTGAGAAGTTCATTTCCTTGGTATTTGATGTCTAAATGTAGTGGTTTATATGTGGATCCTATGGATGATGTATCCCTAATATTTCTGTTTTTATTTTGATATTTATGAGCATGTATTCGGACAATGATGATATATGGCTCTCCTTATGTTTTTATTTGTAAATGAATAAACAATGTATCTATGACCTAATATATTATACTGTAGCTAACCATTCAAGGGAACAATGATTCTTAGCAATTATATGATAAGTATGAGACCCGTATGTTCATCTATATTATTTAAACCTATAGATTACATATTTGTGACATGTTTGATGAAAGTCATGTCATGGATAGTAGGGGTCCAGTCAAGTCCTTATTCTAGTATTTGTTTTTGCACCATTGTTTCGTTGTTATATTTCATGTTTAAGCTTGTCATTGATTTATGGCCAGTGGCATGGGCTCTGGTCTTGAAAATGTTCCTTAAATCTCATGGATGCAGACACAAGTTTCAGAAATTGTGTCCCTGGATGCAATCATGCCTATGTCATGGGAGTGTCCAGAGCCTCCTAGACGCACCCATTCCTATACGTTGGGAGCATTCGATGGTTAAGTGGGTTAAAAACTCAGTAGGATCTAGGGGATAGTTACATGAGTGGTTGGGATGGTTGTTTGGATTCATTTTGATGATGTGGAAGGTATGTATGATGTGTTTCTATTGGTTCCACTTCCTTAAGGTCACCTAAGAGGTTGAATCTTATCATAGTAGCCTCTTATCACATGTTTACCCCGGTTGGACGGTTACCTGGGTATATATGGGAGGAGGGTGTTATTTAGAGTGGTTCCTACTTTTTAGAAGCTTGGGTTGAGTTTGTTAGCCACCTATAATATTTGTTATACCAAAAGGTGGCTAAGACTTTTTGAGCCTCCAAGGAACAAATTTTACCACTAAAAATTTGTTCACTCTTGAATACTCCTTGAAGGCCTCATGCCTCTGTCCAAAATCCTCATTGCTGTTCCCATTAATTCTGCTGATTTCATGTAAGAAACTGCTGAAAAACCATCATTTTCCCCCTTCACCCACTCAAAACTAACCTTAATTTTCTCCCCTTTTTCTCCATAAAAACTCCTTTTTTTTCATGATTCCTCTTCTTCCATTCATGAAAATCACTCCTTCAAAGTTAAAGACTCACTCTTTAACCTTACCAAAACCCCCAAATCCATTCAAAACTTTGAAAATTTTCATAAAAAACAAAGTTTTATTACTATGGACTTAAGCCCCCTTGGGCTAAGTCCTAACCACTTCCCCACCATACGCTTTGGGTCTGGAACCACGTGCTAACCCATATTGGTGCTAATCGCATCACAAATATTCAAGTGCGCAAGTCTTTTTCCATACACTGAAAGTTCCGATTGAGATTAGTCTTTTTTGTGTTATAAAAACCCCCGATTATAGTATTTTTTATATAAACCATAAGCCCGCATTTGGCGCTTAAAACCCTGTATAAATTCATTCCCGATCATTCTTTTTCTTTGTAAAGTCTTAAAAACCCACTTTTCCAAAGTTTTAACTTAAAAACCCAAGTCACGTGTTGAAATATTTAAATGGGTTGATTGAAAGACCGATCGCGCAATCGCAATCGGAGAAATCAAATGGGTAGATTAAAAAGCCCCGCATCAAACTTCCGATGTGATTAGCCTTTATATGTATATACCGTGGGCCCACCTTCCGTACTTAAAACCTTGTAAATAATCCTTCCCGATCCATTTTTTCCTTTGTAAAACCCAAAAACTCATTTATCCTAACTTTGGTCTAAAAAGCCAGAATCACGTGTTAAATATTTTAATGGGTAGATTGAAAGACCGATCGCGCAATCGCAATCGGAGAAAATTCAATGGGTTGATCGAAAAGACCCACATCCAAAGTTCCGATGCGATTGGGTCTTATGTATTATAATTCTGCCCCACCACTGTTTCATATGACTTATGCCTGGGACCAAGTGTTGAAGTCCCAAGCACTGACATCACATCGCAAGTTTTTAGAATGGGTAGATTAAAAAGACCAGGCTCGCAGCCCCGATTGCGATTGGCCTTTGTTTTAATTAAGCCCCAGGCCCGTCACGTTCCATATAACTACAGGCCCCGCAATCGAGCGCCTATCCTCTTTATAAATATCTCCGCCACAATTCACTAAAACCTTTATTGTTTGTTTAAACTTTGGGTTTTATATGTTATAAAGGTTTTCCGCCGCTCCACTCTAAAACTAAATCCCCGCCGTTGATCATACCCTGATCAAATGGCCAACACTCCATCGCATCGGCGATTTCAATCGCATCGCAAAGTTACATCGCATGCTTTGTTTGCCACCTCTGATCAGCCAGTCCCCTAATTTGTTCTCCACTGTTGATCTAATCCTTAGATCGATGGTCTGCGCTTCGTCGCATTGCTTATTTCAATCGCATTTTTTTTTTCCCCCGACTGCTATTCCTCCGATTCACTCCCCGCCGTTGATCTGATCCTCGGATCCAACGGTCATCGCTTAATCGCCTCCGCCCTCCCGTTCGCGCAATCGCATCGGAGTTTCTTTATCGCATTCATTTCCTCCTTCTGCCGATTGCGATTTCCCGATTAGATCTAGACCGTCCACGTTTCCAGATTGGACGGTCCAGGATCTCTCCGCTTTATTTCTTATCCTGCTTTTCTTTTTCCTATTTATTACAAATCTCCACCGTTGGATGCTTTCATCCAACAGCCACGCTCTCTCCCGCCTTCTGAAGCAGTTAAACCTAAAAATGCAGGATTTCTTAATTGTTTTTGTGTTTTGTAGGTGTTTTAATGGTTTTCCATTGTATAATGAAGGAAAGCCGAGGGCCGGGAAAGACGTTTTCTGTGCCTTTGAGTTATCAAAGAGAACCATTCACGGGGCTTCATTCCATTGTTTTATCAATGCTTCATGGGCATTGATGCCTTTAAAATCCCAGCGCGGCCTGCACATCGACAAGACACTGTGATTAAATCACATTTAAAAAGAGTATCAGTTTCTAAAGACAGAGCACAGCAGAATGAAGATTGAAGACAGATTTTGGAATTATGGCTAAGAATTCTTATCAAAATTCAAATTCCCAGAATTAAAACACAATTAAAAGAGATCATAAGTGTTAGACAAGCAGAAAGGACCTCTACCGCTGCATTTTGAGGCGAATTGATTCCTCCCAGCTACCTTGAGTGACACCTGTGCCTCAAAGCATTCAACAGAGGCTAAATTTATTGTTCGAACTCAGATATTTTGCCTCCAACGCAGCCAAGCGTTACTTCTGCAAGGAAAATTTAATGCAAAAATATCTGCAGAGTTACTCTAGACGGAACACAGAGCCTCAAAGTCAAATAAAGCTCCCACCGAGCTTAAATCATAATTGTAAACAGTTAATATAGGCAGACCACCTGTAAACTTCTCATCGAGCCCCTCAAAGCGCCGAGAAGTCATTTAATCTGTATTAATGATCCTTGAGATCTTTTTAGTTCTCACCCCCTCGTTCTTCTATAAATACCTTAAAAGAAGATGAGCAACTGTTGGTTGACTACGTTACTGAGCATTGTTATGTAATTGAGCTTAAAACCTCTCATTGTAAATATTATTCACTGGCCCTTGAAGCTCTGTTTGTAATAGATAAGTTAGGTTGAATAGTGAAGATGATTGCTGAACTGAAACACTGGACTTGAAGATTGTAACTGTTTTGACATCAATAACAAGTTGTTTCTTGGGATCCTGGTCTATATTACTGGTGAAGTGCCCTTTCTTTTTTATTTTTTTTTCCTTCTATGTATGCCATATTACTATTCTCTGATAAATAACAGCATTCACAGAGTTAGGATTTACTGTTTATCAGTTCCCTCCTCTAACTGAAAATATTTATCTTAATGTTTTCCTCTTATTTGTTTATTCAAGAATGATTTAGTACAGTTCAAGCAGTTAGGAATGCTGGAGTTCCCTCACCCTACTGTTTGCTTTAAACATTGTTCTTGAAAGTTATTTTCATTATTTGCTTATTAAATTTTAGACTAGAAAGTGATGGTTTGCCCTGTTTCTAAGCTTTCTATTCTCCAAAGGCAGATTCTGAAAGTTTCCCTTGGTGTTGGCTGAAAGCAGACTAGGTTTAAAAGTACTTTATCTAATCTTAAGTTGCACTTTGTTTTCTCTTACGTGTTTTCATACTTTTTGAAGGTAATTATGTGGATTACCAGATTGTTTGTCAATTAAGCTGCTTTAATACAAAATTTCCCAAGAATTCAATGGTTGGCCCTGCACTTGGTTGGTTTTAAACAGTTACTTAAGAGGCTTTTCCTTGTTTGGACTGACTATAAATCCCTGGTGAAATTATTATCAGTTTCCACCCCTCCAACACTTTATTGTTTTCATTCCATCATTTTAATCTCAATAATCTTGTGGTATAGATGACTTGCCCCTTGGATCACTCTTGATGTTGTCGCTCAATTAAAGCCCAGATATGACTCCATAGCCCAATGGACTAAAAACCAACATTATATCTATCTTTTAACCTAGTTGTTCTATCCACTTGCAACTTCTCACCTTTGAAATTCTTTGCACTTAGAACTTTCCCCTCAAATCAGTATTCATGCTCAACCATCCAAAAACAAACAAAACCCTTGGCCTTCATAACTAGCCTAATATCATTACCCCAAACTTCAAAGACAAATCCATCTTTGCGCTTAATGGAGAGATCCCTCTTCAGATTCAGGAGGGCTAGATCCTATAATCCAAAAGTTGGTTGAAACGATGTTGTTTCTGAAGTTTTAGTCTCACCAGTCTGCTAAAATTATAGATTCCTAACAGAGTTTAATTTGAGTTATAATTAATTAATTCAATTTATCTCAGTTGATGTCAGTTTAACTAATTCCAAATATTGGAGGAACTAGTCACAAGGTCAAAGTGTGGAAGTGGAACTTAAACCACACTCAGTCATCAACCAAATAACTGATAAATCAACCATAAATAACTCATGCATGTGTGAAATTAGAGCTACCGAGTTGAGATTGGAGTTCAAGGGTAGTGTACTATCAGTTGTATAATCATCCAAATTGTACAGGTGGTGTATGCAGTCAAAGGAAGGCCTATGATGGATTGCATAGTATTGGATAGGGAATTACCTAATTAATAGAGTTCAATTACCCAAGGAAACAACACAAGGAAATAGGGACTTGGGCAAGGAAAAATTTAGTTAATTACTGGCCTAGACATGTCTAGGAAGTAGTGAGAGAGATAGAGATAGTGCATGGGTTGCTCGGGCATGAGAAAATAATTGTAATCTTCACATATTTTCTAACTAATGCAATATATAGATAGTGAGGTTTTTAGTTGTGGCTTTCCCCAGAAAATAATTGTGTAATGTGTTTACTGAATTATTTCTCTTGTATGATTCTTGATTCTGCGATCATTTAAATTAGTTTCTGCAATTGGTAGAGTAGAATCAAGTCTATTGTTTTAGAAAATTACAATTAGGATTTTGAATCTAAAAGGAATTTATACAACTTTTATAAAAATTTATTGAGCTAAATCCATAATCCTAATATCCAAAGTAATTGATGATCGCTCCCCACTTGAGATCAAGGGATGAGATTAAAACATAATGAATTAAGTAAATAATTTAATTTTTCTAATGTTTCTTTAGTTCAATAAGCCAACATGATAATTATGTGGTTTTCCTTAGTTATACTTAAGCTAAGTTACAAATGGATCTTTCTTACACTAGAGAAAGAGTATGAGGAGATCTTGGGAAACTTATACATTCCTAGACACTTAGGCCTATGCAGAAGTACTTTCCTAAGCTATAGACATCAATACTCTCTCTTAGTGACAGAGGTACTTTTTACCCCTAGAACTTAGTTCAATCCTGGAACTGCATCTGTTTCATGGATTCTCCCTTTGAACTAGAAGCCTTCCCTACAATATAGTCTAAAAGCATCCTTGAAGTTTTTATTTTCTTGGTCTGAATCCTAAAATACTCGTGCTCCTAAACATCCTGTAAATTCATCTCATAGCAAGAAATATTCTTGACATATCTGGAGGAATTTTTCAATTTCTCATCCCCTCTTGAACCTAAAGGTTAAATACATTTAATTTTCTTAAAATTTGGACCTTCTCACTCCTTGTCCTCCATCATTGATATAATTTGTACCATCACCCAAATAGGTTGGCCCTTAAGCCTATAAAAATTACTCTCTCTAACTCCAATGGAATATACATGACATAAGAGAGATTCCTTGGGTCAGTTCTATGAATTATCATCCTAGAATGCTATAAAAAACCATTTCTCCTCCATCATAGAGACTGTAAATAGAATCCACCTAGTTTTTGGCACCCATAGCACATCTTTCACTCCCATTCTACCTCCCGACTCAAGTTGGAATATCACAGTTCCAACCCATTTTCCTACATGTTTGACATCATCACCAAAATTGACATGTAGTAATAAGTCCCACTTGGTTAGGATATCATATTGTTCTTGTGCTCCTCTTATATGTGTTTTTGATCCATTTTCTAGTAGTCATTCATTGTTTGGTAATGTGTCTAAGGTAAGGTAGGAAACAAGTATGAAATCAGTTTCAAACTTCTTAGAAAACTCCTCAGTGAGCTTCTACCATCACAACTACAATTGACTGTGTGCCTTTCCCCCTTTCTTCCTCTTTGGGAATTTTGAAGGATAGTGTTCTATATTATAATAGGAAAAACACTTGACCTTATTCAAGTACTTCTTCTTCTTCTATTATGATGTTGAATCCTCACTCTTGCTACTAGAACCTTTTCTCCTCATTACCTAACTAGAAAGAGAAATATTATCATCATCTCCACTCTTATGTTTTCCTCCAAACAATGTGTTGTGTAACCAGCTCCAAAAAGAGAAGAGAAGAGATATAAACGCCTTATAAATGAGCCACTTCGAGGGGGAAACCTCCAATACATTACATAAATGAACAATTCTTGGATGATACAAATGAACAAAACCTCCTTCTATATATAGGAGTCCATGGGGCCACAATATAATCCTAGTGGGGCCATAATGTAATCCTAGCCGACCTAACAATAATAATGTAGGGGCACAATAATAACAATATGGGGGTTACAGGGGTACAATAATAACAATAAGGGGGGCTACACTAACATAATAAGGGGCTATCCTATTAATATAGGGACTTAACATGCCCCTCTCCTTCAAACAAGTGTTGTCCTCAACGCTTGATTATTTCTTGATGCTTCTGTATAAAATTCTCATCCTCCCATGTGAAATATTTTACAGGAAAGTTCTTCCACTTGCTGAGATAATCTGAAATTGATCATACTTGTCGAGTTCTTGTTTCTATGACTTCTTCATAACTTCTTTCGATGTGATGTTGATCTTCCTGTTGTTTCATTAGATTCTGCACCAAAGTTGGGTTATCCTTTGAGAGTTGGAGAACTTGTTGTTGATGCTCAATGTGATATTCCATTAATTTATCATCCATATTTGCTATTATTTGATCCTTCAAACCATCCAACTTAGCCTCCATTTTTGTTTTTAAACCATCTATTTCATCTGCAATTGCTCTTCGTAAGATTGAAACTTGTTGCACTTGGTACCGTAATTTTGATATCTCATACTGCAACTCTTCCTCTTCATGCGTCATTGTATAGCTTTTTGAGGGATTAATGGGTATGGAATTATTTTTTGGAGGAATTATATAACCCAATACTGATAAAAATTCTAAAATATGCCCTTGGAATCAATTCAAATTGATTCTTAAAACAAGACTTATGCAATTCAGAAAAATACACACCTTTTCTTGTTTTTGAGGAGCTCGATATTGAAATTGGATTATCTCTGCGATTGTAGCACTTAAATATTTTAATTTCGGTACCAATGTATACCTCTGAATTATATTTTGAATGCCACAGGTCTGACCTAATTTGGATTCTCCAAGACAAAGTTGTGTCCAATCTCCCACAATGACCTAATTATGGACTGGTTCAGTAGAGAAAACTTGTACGACTTGACACGTGTCACTTTTTTGTCCTTTGTCTCTGAAATTGCTAGCCAAGAAACTACAGTCTATTTACTTGCAACAATTTTTTACGGCACTCCAATCTGATGCCCAGAGAGAGAGTTATTGAACTTTTCCCACGATCACCTCTTTGAGATGAAATTCAGGAGCCTGAAAAAGCACTACCTTCCACAGATCATATCTCCAAAAATATTACGAACCAAGATCTGAAATTTTTTGAAGAATTTCCTCAGAATTTCAGATTCGCACCATATTAATTTCAGATTCTGAACCTTCGTAGAAACAAATTTATAGCGCAAATTCCACGATGACCTGTTTAGGAGCCTGAAAAAAGACCTAACTTCCACAGATCATACCTCCGAAAATATTGCGAACCAAGCTCTGAAATTTTTAGAAAGTCTTCCTCAGGATTTTGGCTTCGCACCCTAAAAATTTCATCTTCTGAAACTTCGTAGAAAAAACGTTATAGCGAAAATGCCACGATGACCTGTTTGGAGCAGCGAAACCCTAGAATCCCAAGCTCTGATACCAAATGTTGTGTAACCAGCTCCAAAAATAGAAGAAAAAGATATCAACGCCTTAGAAATAAGCCACTTCGAGGGGGCAACCTCCAATACATTACATAAATGAACAATTCTTGGATGATACAAATGAACAAAACCTCTTTCTATATATAGGAGTCCATGGGGCCACAATATAATCCTAGTGGGGCCACAATGTAATCCTAGCCGACCTAACAATAATAATGTAAGGGCACAATAATAACAATATGGGGGTTACAGGGGTACAATAATAACAATAAGGGGGGCTACACTAACATAATAAGGGGCTATCCTATTAATATAGGGACTTAACACAATGATTTCTCCCTTATATCCATCTGAGTGAGTCATCCTAGAGTGTGTTAAAATCTAGTAGCTTTTATCATGCTAAAACACATATCACAAATGTAACCAAATATTTTGAGAACCTCAGGGCTATCCTTGCAAGATCCTCATTTAGCATGAATTACAACAGAAAATGTAAGCTCATATTAAATTTATTAAATCCTAATGGGGTATGACTCCATGATATATGATTTAGTCGTCTTGGTGTTCTTAAGATTCTCCCTCAACAACATTTTTAACTTTGATTATGACTAATATAGATTCATCATAATAGTCCACATCTCATGGGCACTATTTTTCCTTCATATGTGAGGAATCGCATGATCCTTCACCCCATCCATGATGATAAGTCTAGATTTTATATCATTCAAATGGTGAGTTTCCAGAGCTATAACTTGTAAAGGAGTTGTAAATTTGGTGTTAACAAACTCCTACAAATCATTCTCCATGAGAAATAATGTTATCCTCTCTTCCCATGGATTGAAATTGTAAGTTTCATCCAACCTATCCTCGAACCTTAAACTAGTTTCTTTCATCTCAGAATCAGAAATCAATTTAAAAATTATTGTCCTTTTTTACACCCTAATTAGTATGGTCTCCCTCTAAGGGTTACCTCTACCAATCCTACAAAAAAATAAAATTTGTGAGCTCCTTTCCTATGGCTTTATGAGTCTATACCTTCCACTTTTCTTCTTCACACATGTCTTAAGTTGATCGATTTTCACACTCTGTATATGTCATATAACAACTAATATTGGCAGTTATGGCTGCCACACCTATGCACCTACGCAAATATTGTAGTTCTCGATATTAACCTCCTTTATGACTTGAACAATTGAGCTGCCTTACTTAGTTGCTGCAACGTTTTCCTTTGCGTTGAGTATAGTCACCGGTGGATATATCTCCCTAGGATAATGTCTCAACATGCTTCTCATCCCACAACCTAATCACCAACATCAATTTTTCTTTGTCCTCATGCATTTTTGACTCCCTGTTTTCTACTATAGTCATTCACTCTCTTGTGTGACTTCATATCCATGTCATCATCTGACTAGCATGTCTTTATGTTAATTTCACCCTACCATTTTCATTGTGCAATTTTCTACCATTTTATGGTTTCCCCTTGATTACTCACCTTTTACTATCAGCCATGAAAATACTCCACTCCCTTGCCAAACCTTACACCTATTACCCACCACATCTTGACCTCTATTGTCATCGATTCATCGTCTTCACCTCACTTGTCGGCTAAACCAACCATTAGTTGTTTCTCATTAATTGTATTCAATCCATAACACTTCATGTTCCTTAGGCCCTATGACATTGTCGACCTTTTCTAAAAACCCAAATGATCAAATTTGGATCAGGACCTAAGTGATAGCTCAAATTTCAAAGTGTTCAAGAGTTTTTTGAACCTGGGTGACTGGATAGATCTCGTCTTCCTGATTCTAGCATTATGAACGGTTTGAAAAACTGACGCCGTCTGAAGAAGTTATCACGATTTGAAAAGCCCAGTAAACTGCAAATTTCGACAGTTGACCAGGGTTGAATGGGCATTGGAACAGTCAGGAAAAAGGAATATTCCAGAGAATATTTTTGGAATATTCCCCTAAAATATTCCTTTCGATCCAATCACAGGAGGACAAGTGGCACGATATTATTGGTCAATAGTTGTACCTTTATGTTGTGGGCCAATCAGAAGGTGCCACGTGGCTATCCCTAAGGCCGCCACGTGGCCCCTTGAACCACTGTGTAAAATTTTGGCTTGAGGTTCGCAGGGCTCAACCCGTGACCTCCTGCTAAGCACACGTGCTCTACCATCTGTTCTAATCATTGGATCTTAAATTGTATAGTTGATGGGTTTGTATTATGGTTTAGTGCAATGGTGAATAGGCGTTGGGGACCGCTGGCGGTCCCAACCCGCCAAAGGTCCCACGTTGGTATGTTCACATTGAAAATGTTATATAAAACGTAACCTCTCACCGTTAAACAATTTTCCAGCAGTTGCATCGTGTCACATGGCAACGGTCATAGTTATATATCTATGCGGTCAGATGTAACCCGTCAACAACTCAACCACAATTTTGTTTTTAACCCACAGTTAATACCGTAGGTTCCGCTCATCCAACGGTTATGTAACCTTGTTATGTGGGTGCATGTGCCAACTGTTAAGTTTAATGCATGGTTTATGTTAACCTAACAGCACAACCCGATTCAACACCTGCAACCATAATTTGTTGCATTAGTTCCGCTAACATTTATGATCACCGGGGGTTTGGGGGTTGCGCATGTGGCCAACCCCAACCACAACGTCTATTTTTCTAGTCAACTTCAGCAATATTTATAGCGGGAATGCTATTTGTGGGTAATCTCTTCTTTTAACTTCAGTTAAAGTGAAGTTCTCCACTTTTAGTGGAGCTTTCCTAGGTGAAACTGGGCAAAAGTGTAGGAGGCCCGATTTTCGAACATTCAGAGTGAATGTAGAGTCATTATTAGATAATTAGACAATTCCAGAGCCATTTTTTAGGTTTTCAAAGCAAGCTAAGGACTTTTGAGTGTGATTTCTCTTCAGATAAGTTCCAAGGGCCACTAGGAGCTAGCAAGAGAATGAGGCCTAGCCAGGGCAGCCAGAGGCCATTCCCAACAAAAAAATAGTCTATTCTGACTATATTGAACCTTCTAAATCCAATGGAAGGATTTTCAAAATCATTTGGATACTTCTGAAGGTTGAGATGCTACAGGGAATTTTTCAGTGAGCCTAGAGCCATAGGGTGCCACCAGGTGTTGGAGGCATAGCTAGAGCATCCAGAGGCCATTTTGAGGAAGCGAATAGTCATTTATGAATATCTTGGACACTATGAATCCAATGGAGGGATTTTCAAAGCCATTTGGATACTTCTAGAGCTAAATAAGCCACAAGGAAGCTTCGGGGAGCCTAGGGCCACCAGGTGATGGAGGCCTAGATTGGGGAGCCAGAGCTCATTTGGAGAAAATGAACAGCCTATTTTGGATGAATTAAATGTTTTGGAGACAAAAGAAAAGGTTTAAGGGATAGAAAAGGACTTATAAGAGATTTTGTGCCACAAAGAAGCTCACGGAAGTTTAAGGACACCGATAGAAGAGGTCAAGCCCAAGGGAGCCTAGGTCCATTTCCAGAGAGTTAGCAGTCATTACAGGGGTATGACGGTAATATAAACCCATTGGTACAGTTCAAACAACCATTGGAGTTGAGTAGTAACTTCTAAAAGAAATTTTCCATCTTAATCCCAAAGATACAAGTCAATTGACAAAGGCTCAAGGAGACATAGCTCAAGACATGCAGGTGAACTCCTTTATTAAATTTGTTGTTATGTGTTGATGATCAATTTGCTGCAATTTATGGTTTCTGTACATACTTTTAATCAACATAAACAAAATTTTAATTCCTCACACATAAAGCCTTAAAACAATTAAAACAAATACACTTGAATCAATAATGCAATTCCACACATGCCTGTATAAGCAAGATATTTAATTTGTTTTAATTGAGTGGGAGGTGCTTGCATAGCATAAAAATTCAGCCACCCATTTCAAATCAGATGGTATGTTAGCACAAGGTTGTTTGCTTCTTTTTTTTACTTTATGGGTGTTTAACTGTGCAAATAATTTAACTATTTGCAAATTGAATGATGCTTACAAGTTTGAGTTTGCTAGAGGTGAAAGGGAGCTACTGCTAGCTAATTCCAGAAGAGGACAAGAAGGAAGAAGGCTAAAATCATCATCCTTACTCAAAGGACCTCAAGGAAACCCTTGAAGCACAAGAGGGATTTTTTGCAAAAGAGGCTTCTTTAAGAAGAGATACAAGCTGCAGAGAAGAGCTTGAATCTACAACCAAATTTTTAAGAAGCTTTGTCAAAAAATTTTGAAGCTTTGTGAATTTTTGTTGAATTTATTTAATTCATTTACATAGTGATGATAACTTCATCAAGTGAGGTTTCTAAATCCTCCTCCTTTGCAAGAATCTTTGATAAAGAGATGAAGCGGGACTTCTACATCCTGAAGGATATGGTGCAAAGTTTGTATGCAAATGGAAGGGAAATCACTAGAATTAATGAGAAATTGGTTGCTATGAATCAAGAGAAAGAAGGACATCTTCAAAGAATGCATGAGATGGAGATGCAGCTGCATTATGCCCAAGAGGCCTTAACCAAACACATGCTTGAAGCAGAGGTAAATCACTCAAATTTTTCTTCAAATTCCTCTTCAAATATATGTGTAGGTTCACTTGAAAAACACACTAGAGGTATAGGGTCCAAATTGATGTTAAAAATGGGCTATGAAGGCAAGGGTTTAGGCAAACATGCACAAGGCATGATTGAGCCTATTATGGTTGGGGAAAGGCCTAAGAATTTTGGTATAGGCTATGTTCAATATTATGGCGAAAACTCCAAATCCATGAAGGCACCTGAGACAGTTCCAAGAAGAAATTTTGTTACAGGTTCAAATCTTCAAACATGTCAAGTTTGTATTCAAGATGAATGACATTGTTTGAAACCCATGTT
The DNA here is from genome assembly GCA_034641835.2 of Pinus albicaulis. Lineage (NCBI taxonomy): Eukaryota > Viridiplantae > Streptophyta > Pinopsida > Pinales > Pinaceae > Pinus > Pinus albicaulis. The sequence continues at coordinate 896,598,269 of CM076577.1, read as the reverse complement.
GCAGAAAGATGTTTGTAGACATGCAACTTATGGCGTGCAAGATAGTTCTAACAGCTATCAAGACATGAACACTGATGTTGGTCTTCAAAAGAAAGATGGAACCTCTTCAATTTCATCTCCTTGAGAAGGTAAAAAAAATGGACATGCAAAGCAACATTCAAGGTATGATTCTTCCCATAATCAAGTTTTTTATGATTATGTTAAGCATGAAAAATATGCACGCATTAATGGGAGAAAGAGTTGATGTTTGTATTGTGGTTTATGTAACCATGAAGTTTCAAGATGCTGGAAGAGAATGAAGGCATACAGGAAATAGTCAAAACGAAGGCGACTTGAACAAAATATGCAAAAGACTTGCACACATTGCCAGAAGAAGGGACATATCATTGCCCAATGTTGGACACTACATGCAACCAATCATCCCAAGCATTTGAAGCAAGAGGATAAAAATACTAACAAGAATGGAACCAAAGGTTCCATCATTAATGTGAGTCCAGATGATTCACAAGAAGAATAATTTCAGCAAGAAAAATCGCCATGGAAGTGGCTTGGTAAGAAGTGGTTTGACTTCTTGACCCAGTAAGATATAAATTCCTTTATACATATGCAAATGTATTCATTTGTTAATTTTGAAAACTTACGTTTGTATGAGACACCTTTGATCGATGATCAAGGAAGTGATGTCCAACTACTTTCTATTGAATATTTCTCGCCAAAATTTCTAGATGAGCTCAAAGAAGATATAATTCTTAACAGGAGGAAAAGAGTATCAAAGAGGGGAAGCCTTGACTACCTTGGAGTTGGGCTCAAAGGCACCAAACCAAGCAAGGAAAAGTGGATTGAGGTTGGAAAGGTGAGGGATTTGTGCCCTCATCTACTGAACAGGTAATCAAGTCTTTTGGGGTCCAAAAGATTCCCAATGGGGAGGAGTGATTAGATTTGGATCAGGACCTAAGTGATAGCTAAAATTTGAAAGTGTTCAAAACTATGCCAAACTGAGCGAATGGATATATCTCGTCTTCCCGATTCTGGTGCCATGAACGGTTCGAAAAACTGACACCATATGAAGAAGTTATCGCGTTTTGAAAAGCCCAGTAAACTACAAATTTCAACAGCTGACCAGGGTTGACTGGGCATTGGAACAATCAACAAAAAGGAATATTATTTCCAGGCCAGTCACAGGAGGACAAGTGGTGCAATATTGCTAGTCAATGGTTGTATTTTTATGTTGTGGGCCAATCATAAGGTGCCACGTGGCTAGCCCTAAGGCCACCACCCGGCCCTTGAACCACTATGTAAAATTTTGGGTTGAGGTCTGCAGGGCTTGACCCCATGACCTCCTGCTGAGCACGGGCATGGTCTACCATCTTTTCTATGCATTGGATCTTAACCTATATAGTTTTATGGTTTGTATTATGGTTTATTGCAATCGTGAAAAGGGGTTGGGGACTCTATAATATTCCAAATCTAGAACAGCTAGCAAGGCATGACTGGAAAACGCATTTTCCAGGAATGGCTACTACAGAAATGAAAAAAAGCACTTGTATCCCTTATATCTAAGTATCTAAGTCCTAAATCCAAGAATGTATCAAAAATAAATCCTTCTAGGTGGGTTAAACAGATCTCCCACACCTAGTTTCCTTGAAAAATGCCCCCAAAGAGGGACTGCATCAATGTATAAAAATAGTAATGGATATGTAGCATTAAATAATCTCATAGGATGTGTTAAAAACACATATCCATCAATCCAAGCTACAGGAGCAAACTTTACTTCATTTTATGATCCAAAAGTTGGGGAAAAACAACAATTTATGCCCTAAAAAGGTTAGTTTCAGAGATGAACATAAAAATAAGGGCAAGTGATGGTGGTATATCGTATCTTAAGTCATAAGAGACTTACATATCAAATTTCAGCCCAAAAAAATGACTCTAGATATGTTAAAAAGATCTACCACTCCCGATATGGCTTAAAAATGCCCAATCCCCATGACTCAATTACTGCAGAATCTACTGAAGCACAGGAAACGTGATTTTCTGAAGGTGATGGATGAAATATGGTATTAAAATCATCAAATCAGATCTATATCATGGTTCATACAATGTACAGTGGATAAACAAAATATTTACAGAAAGAATCCCTCAAGATTGAGGGGCTGCAACAACATATTGAGACTACAAAGCTTGACAGTGTTATTTTATGGGCTGAAGCAGCTGTATATTACATTTTAGATCTAGAAAAGATATTTGTACAAAAATATAGATCTATATCATATCTGTAAACTAGATGAGTTCCTCTATAATTTCCCCTTGGGGTTTTGATCAAAACATGAAGGTACAAGAGTAGATCTGAGACCTAGAATTACAAGTCTGCAGCAATATTCAAGAATTATGTATTAAATAAATACATAATTAAATTAGGTCTGAAACAAACATGGATTTTTTGTCCAATCCATAGATCACCACAGTGAAAGGGAGAATCCTATCACCAGAGATCTCTCCTCCAAATAGCAGTAAAAAAACCCTACAAATTTCCTCTTGCAAATAACACAGTATGGAAGGGAAAACTACGATGTTAGCTTTAGTAGTGATTAGGCCTGATGCCTTGATCTAAAAATGCAGCTCTGATGATCAAATGCACTCTTCCAGGAGGTTAAAAGACACACTCACTGAGAAGAGGCACTATATTTGTCTACACCTGAATAGATCTAGCTTCCACTGCTGCAGCTTAAAAAAAAAATCAAACCCTCAACAGGATCTGAATTGTGGTTGGAAGATAAAGCTTGGCCCAAGCCTGATAGTGGACGAGATAGAACAAGTCTCCCCTAAGAGCTACTTGAGAAAGGAGGTGGGATTCACGACCAGGAACACCCAAGTGCTAAACAACACTATTCTCAGCTAAATAGCTAGAGAATGAGGGTTTTCTAAACAGACAATACCTTCAACAATATCAAATGATCAACCCCTCTCTTGGTGTCCTAATCCTTCTTTTATAATGTGGGAGTGTTGCCAAACCCTAAACCATCTTGATGAATTAGCCTCATTCACATGAGTGGCCTCCAACATGAGCTGCACTATGCCTTTTAGAGATACATTGCACCTAGACAACACTATTGATTTGGTCTTGTTGACCCAGTCAATTGATCTAGCCTCTTTCACACTCGAGTGTGTTTATGAAGATAGCTCAAATTTAGCTTGTTTCACATTGAGCATTGATTTATTTTGTTATTTAGGAGTTATTATTGATCCTCCTTTACAATTTTATTCAATAAATAGGAAACAAAACAAAAAATGAATATTCCTATTAGCTTGGGCTAATCAAGAATATTACAGTCCTCCCCCTTCAAAATGTTGCTTGTCCTCAAGCAACTGCAAGGTAGAGAAAAATTTCTCCCTCCCTCTCCTTGTGGCCTCATCAATGGATCCCACCATGGCTGAAAATGATAGGCAATGAATCTGTCCTCTAATGATTCCTTCCAAGTGTAAGATAACAAAGTGTACATCATGATGAAATGGAAGGTACAAGTGGTGATCTCCTTGTTTCTCAATGGCCTCCTCAAGGTAGTATTGATTAAAAGATGGGAATTCTTGTTCCCAATGAGTGACTCCCTCACCCATGAAATCATCCAAATGAAATGAGCCATTCTAGGTAGCTCATCAAAGAAAAATTCAACCCTGGATCTATGCAATGTGTTGGGGCTGAATGGAGAGTTTATATTTTCCCATCCAAGTAGTTTCTCCCTCCATTTATGGTAAGTATGTGGAGGTTGTTGATATTGGGCTGAAATGTCATGGCCTCCAAAATTGGCCCAAGCCACCCCACCAAATGAATCAACCATGAAGTGCCCCCTCAAATAATGCATGTTCTTCCAATGGCTCCCCCTACATCGAGGAAAGAGTGGTGATATGTCAATCATGGTGTGCCAATTGTTTCTCTTGAAACATACATCATGTGAAATAGGGAGAATCATACTCCCAATGGGCATTTTCAACTCCAAGCCCACTCTCCAATCAAAGCTTCCCATGAGCATAAGCTTATCAGAAATATATGGAAGAAAAATACAATGAGAACAAGTTGTAAAATGACAACCGGAGAGTGAATCATAGTTCTACTCATGGAACCAGCACAGTGCATCCCTTTCCTACATCAAAATAAGAAATAACAAGTTCTTCACCAGTGACTTTTTTGCTACTATAGTCATCTGATAAGATGGAAATATGAAGTTACAACGTGGTGTCAATGGTGCACACCAAGAGTCCTGTGGCTTCCCCCACAAACCACCATTAAGGTAGCCAAAATCAATGCTACAAGTAGCTGCAAGTACATCATCATACATCATACAAGAAGGAAAAATCCTCCTTGATACATCATGTTTCTCAAACAAGGAAAATAAGTACAATACAAAATGTGAAATTATACCTTCTCCATCATGTACTTGAGATCTTGAGCTGAAATGGCTCAAATGGAATTTCTCCCTCACCTCCAATGAGTAGGGAATTGGTTGTGACCTCCTCTTCATTACCATCTAGGCTATGCATCTCTCTATATGCTGAAATATATCATGTTGGATGCCCTCCCAAGTGAACCCCTCCATCAAATGGAAATATGCATCAAAGTGCATAGAAGAGAAGTCCTCATGTGCTGCATGTAGTAGCTTCTCCTTGAGACTAGAAGATCTAGCCAAGAAGATCCTGCCATAGGAATAGATGACCATATCATCCACCATGTATCTATCATCTCCATTTGGATCATCAAGAATCATGCATGCACCAAGATCCTTGTGGTACTCTACCAAATTTGAGACTTCCAATAGGGATCGATCCTCCTAAGAGACAGCACTGGTGAAATAGCATATGAAACTCTCCTCATGCTGCTGCCTGCTACTTTGACATCCCTCATGCCAAAGTCATCCTCCAAACTCCTCACCTCCCTGGAATCCAAGAATGGTGAGCCAAAAGGCAATATGTCTCTCACCAATTCTAGATCTGGTGGCCTCCCAGATGGAATGCCTCCATGTAGTGAGACATCAAAATCTGAAGTGGACTGCATGTATGAGTGGACTGATTTGTCCCTCTCTTCTTTGCGCAGTGTAGTCTCCTTCCTCTATGTAGAATTATTCTGAAATATATAAGGGTGAATGCTCATCATCCCTTGATTCTGATCCTTCTTCTCTTCCTCTCCTCCCCTCTCACAATCCACCAATGCTACTGCATGTTTCTCCAAAATTGTGTTTTGGTTCCCACATGTTGAATCATTTGGAACTCCTTGTAAAGATACAAGGGCTCCTATAATGGAAGCAATGGCTCCCCCTTCACATCCATGTGGTGATGGATCTTCTTCCTTCATCCTCCTTGCAGCAACTGTAGGCAATAGATTGCGCTGTGGATCTGCATGTGTGGCTAAATGCTCACACCCATTATGAGAATAGTTAGGGCTTGTTTCAAACGCTTCCAGAAATCTTCTACACTCCTCCCCTTCCATCTCCTTGAGATCTTCTTTAATACCTTCCAAGGTTTGGAAACTAAGTAGGGGGATCTCCTCTTTCGTCATTCCTCCTTCGCCTCTTTATCTCAACAAGAAAGTAGGCATGTTACAGCATTGTAGATCAGATTGTGTGGCTAAATTCTCACACATAGCATAAGAAGTACTGGGGATTTCTTCATGAGAAGAAATCCTTGAGGGATTTGCATGTCTTCCTCTTCTCATTCCCTTGATTTCTTCCTTCAATTCATGCATGGCTTGAGAGAGAGTGTTAGAAAACTCTTCCCTTCCAATCCTTCCAAGTAAAGGGGTTCCACCCTTCTTCTCTTTGTCCTCTATGTAATATTTCTTCTGTCTTCTTCTTTCGTACCTTTCCTCACTGATAGTGAGAGGTCCCTCCTCTTATGTAGACATATTGGATCTGCAAGAAAAGCACAAGTTTTTCTAAGAAATATGCTATGATACCATTGTAATATTCCAAATCTGGAACAGCTAGCAAGGAATGACTGGAAAATGAATTTTCCAGGAATGGCTGATACAGAAATGAAATCTAGCACTTGGATCCCTTATATCTGAGTATATAAGTCCTAAATCCAATAGGGTATCAAAAATAAATCCTTCTAGGTGATTTAAACAGATCTCCCACACCTAGTTTCCTTGAAAAATTCCCCCAAAGAGGGGCTACAGCAATGTATAAACATAGTAATGGATATTCAGCATTAAATAAGCTCATAGGATGTGTTAAAAACACATAGCCATCAATCCAAGCTACAGAAGCAAACTGTACTTCATTTTATGAGCCAAAAGTTGGGGAAAAACAACAATTTATGCCCTCAAAAGGTTAATTTCAGATATGAGCGTAAAAATAAGGGAAAGTGATGGTGGGGTCTCGTATATTAGGTCATAATAGACTTACATATCAAATTTCAGCCCAAAAAAATGACTCTATCTATGTTAAACAGATCTACCACTGCCGATATGGCTTAAAAATGCCCAATCCCCATGACTTAATTACTGCAGAATTTACTGAAGCACAAGCAACGTTATTTTCTGAAGGCAATGGATGAAATATGGTATGGAAATCAGAAAATCATATCTATAGCATGGTTCATACAATGTACAGTGGATAAACAGAAGATTTACAGAAAGAATCCCTCAATATTGAGGGGCTACAACAACATATTGAGACAACAAAGCTTGACAGCGTTATTTTATGGGCTGAAGTAGCTGTATGTTACATTTCAGATCTAGAAAGAATATGTGTACAAAAATATAGATCTATATCAGATCTATACACTAGATGAGTTCCTCTACAATTTCCCCTTGGGGTTTTGATCAAAACATGAAGGTACATGAGTAGATCTGAGATCTAGAATTACAAGTCTGCAAAAATATTCAGGAATTCTGTAGTAAATAAATACATAAGTAAATAAGATCTGAAGAAAACATGTATTGGTTGGCCAATCATCACCACAGTGAAAGGGAGAATCCTATTGTTGGGGTTCCCATGCTTTGGAAAGGTTGGTAATACCAAAAGATGAGACAACATCAAACCACTTTCAAACCTCAGGATCTAGCCCTCCTGGGTCCAGAGAGGGATCTCTCTATGTAAGAAAAGGTTTTATGTCTTTGAAGCTCAAAAGGTTAAGATATTAGGCTAGTTATAAGGCTCGAAGTTTGTTTGTTTGATTGTTTGTTTGGTTGCTGGTCATCAGGAATGAAGGGTTCAATATAAGACAAGGATGAGAAAAGAGGATTTAGGCAGAGGTGAATTATTCTAGGGAGCATTCAAAACCATTGGGAAATGGATTCAGGAAAGGATTTTCTTGCTAATCAATATGCAGGCTTTCAGTTGGGCTAGTCATCTAAAACATTGGATCTTAAAGATGATAGTGTGGTATGGAATGGTAAGGGAGGAGAAAACAATAAAGATTTAGAACACAAAGTTAAAGACCTGAGATCAGAGAGAGACTTTGAACTCTCAATGCTTCAGCCTCCAGCTTGAGGGATCTTAGAAAGGTTCAATCAATTGAAAAGGATCCTAGTGAGATAGAAACAGGGTTCTAGACCTCCCAGTGTTCCCAATTCTTTCAATTAAATCCTAACAAGAACATCTAAGAACAGATTCATTTAATTCATACATCATCTAGCAGGAAATAACATCCACTATACTGGTTAAATTAACTGAAATCAACTCTTAGATAACACATTTAGTATAAAACATCAAAGGCAAGGAGAGCAAAAACATAGGGTACCTAACAAGGGTAAATCCTATGCCAAATTTCTGATGCGAGCCAGTAGAAATGAAATGAAATGGAATGCAGGTTAATAACAAATATAGAGATAGAAAAACATCACCGCTGCTTTAGATCAGGATCCAAAGAAATGTGCTTGTCATATTAAAAAGCAATACCAGTCAAGTACAACATTGCTAATAGCTGGATACTCAGTCTGAAAACATTTTCCTCAGCCTATCTTACAACTTTACACAGAGACTATGTCTCAAAAGAAACAACTTGTAATTCTCTGATAATTGATCAACAACCTTTACAATGAGTCTCTTCATGAATTTATAGCTCAAGTGGAGCAGAGAAAGTAGGTGAAAACTAAATGCAGCATTAAAACTCAGGAAAGGAAGAGGGCCGAGGCCCATTCTATTTAAATTCTGTGCATTTATCCATGGCACTCTTTGGGTGAAAGAGTGGTCTTCTCCAGGCTTCCATTTACTCCGGTATGTCTCTAGTGTACTTTGGCTGCAGTGCTCTATAGTACTTCTGGTGAATAAACAAAAAGTAAATAAATGATGCTAGGGTCTGCCATACTGTGAATCAAATGCTCGGGTAGCATAGGACTGTTGTCAGGGCTAGAAAATCTTTCTAGAACACGGCATAGGATGAGAATTGTATGGGCACATCGTCCTTTATGGAAAGAACCTTCTGCTGATGTGAAAACCCTTTAGTATTATTTTTTGTGCCTTGGACCTTCTGATCGATCATCGGGGTCTTCGAACTGGTACCTTTGCCTTCTAAATCCCTGAAAAAGTCTCAAAAATCTTCAATTACGTGCCTCGAACTCTCTACCGCTCCATTTCTGTCTCTGTCAGCGAAAAACCGAGCTTTCATGGTGCCAGAGAGTTTTTCCAGAGTTTGAACTCTATCCTTTAATGAAATTTATATTGCAGACACCTTTTCGGACATTTTCCTGTAATACCAGGCTCTGAATTTAGCTTCTTCTGCGCACTGTGCCATTACAATAGTGCGTACGGATCATGGTGATTATCTGCCTGTCTGTAACCCTGCAAAACATGAAAAAACGTTAAGAAAAACATGCATGGGGAGGGTGGCATGGATGACTGCAAAGAATGGTGACGTGGCATGATGAATGTAGAGGATTTCGTGGAAGAACACGGTGGATCAGTGGAATATGCTCTGGAGGTCGGCGAGGTGGAAAATTTTAACATAAAACATTAAAATGTGACCCTTGAATTAATTATAAAGGGGGATGGACGAAAAAGCGATGAACACACGTGGAATGGGTGACGTGGCGGTACGGGGTCAATTGGCAAGTATGCATTTAATCTGGGCCGTCCGATCTCAGGAGGGGATCGACGGCTGGGGACATGGCGAAGGGCGATTGAATCTGGACCGTCCGATCTTGGGAGGAGATCGACGGCTAAAAATGGATCGGAGGGCGACGAATGGCGGGCCAGGGGTACGGTTGGCTTGGGTTAATTTCCACGCATCTTCGGGGTGCGATGACCGTTGGATGGAGGGCTTTAGATTGGACGGCGTACGTGCATATCGTGCCAGGTTTTCCACCGAACGATAGCGTGCGATGGGGAGGTGGTTTTCAAACAGTGCCGGTGCCACGCGTCATGCGATGAGTGGAATCGCTGGCCCAACGAAAAATACTGCCCACCCCTCAAAGGCGGTGCGATAGAAACCGCCGGATTTTGAATAGTGATCGTGGCGTGGGGACCACCAAGGCGAGCAGATTCCAGATCGTTGGATCAGCGGGTAAATGAACGTTGGAGATGCGATGTACGAGCGGTGAAAGGTTAGAACGATGAACATTGTGGGGATCGCGACAACCGTCCGATCTACACAGATCGACGATCCAGAACGCTCCCGATATATAAATGCGGTAAGCGCCTTTTGGGCTGGAAGGTGGTTCTAGCGCCAGGCCACATGGGGGAAAATATGGTTCAGGGGCTGGACAAAAATGTGTTAAACCCATACACATAAACAAAATGGTTTTTAGGCCCATTTTAATGCAATTTGAGGGCAGAATTTGGTAACGATAGAGGGAATAAGGAGAAAATGGGCCAAACAAGGGGTGTGTGCAGGATGTAAAGGGGATTTTGGGAGGATTTAGGGGATTAGAGGGGAATTTGAAAAGGGGAAAATAAAGGTTAAAAACTGGGGCATTCTGTAGGGAACAAGGGGAAAATGTAGAATTTTTGGAGCACAGCTTTTGCAATCAGTGAGACCTTATAAAGGGAGTCAGCAGAGGGAATTTTATCAAAGGCAAAGGCACAAGAGACTTCAAGGATGATGTGTCTTCAGGGGAGATGCATTCCTTGAAGGCTCAAAAAAAATTTAGCCCCCTACTTTGCTTTGTCAAAAAATTTAAAGGGGGCTAACTTCCCATTTGTTTATGAAAGTCTGGTATAAAGCGGGAAGGTCTTGGATACTATTAGGAGGTAGGATTTTGAACCATTTCTTCACATCACCTCCTAAGCTCTGGGCAAAGATTCTCATTTTGACTGTTTCATCATCTATTTCCATGTAGTCAAAAGAATATTCCATCCTATCTACATGGTGTTGGGCTGTGGTAGACTCCTTTGCAGTGAAGTGTGGGATCTTTGATTGATAATCATTGGGTAAGGGTACTACAGGCTGAGGTAAAACCAGAGGTGCATACCAGGCTACCATGATGATGTTTTGATGGGGCAAAGGGTTAGCTTGAGCAGCTGGTATATGGATGACAGGGATGCTAGGACCAGTAGGAGCTTGTTGGGCAGATTTAGGGTGGCAGAGCCCCAAGTTTTGAACGAAGTGAATATTAGGAGGTGTAGATGGAGGGGTCTGTCTATCCCCAGGGTGTTTACCACTTTGGGATGGTGAACCAGGGAACTCAAGATCTGGCTGGTCTAGGACACTAAATGACCTAGTTCTTGGTAAACTGTTTTGAGTGCCTAGGTCAAAAAATGGGTCTGATAGAGCTGTAAAGTCTTCTGGTGCAGAGTTAGCTCTATGGATGTGGCTGGAAATAGTTGGTCTTTTAGGTGCAGGAGATCTCTTGAGTATGCTCTCAGGGTTATCAACTATTTCAGGTGGGTTTGGGTTGGGATAAGCTCTTGTGTGAATGGTTCTGAAAGCCAGAATGTTGTTTTCTGACCAAGCAGCTTAACCCTACTTGTTAATTTTATTATGGTTGATGTTGTAATGGGCTCTGGTCTCCCAGTGGAGTCTAATGTGAACCAAGATAATCAACAGGCCTACTGATCACCAGTGGAGTCTTTAAATCGTTTAGGAATTATGGAGTCACCAGGTGGAAGGTTTAGGGTGCTTCTAGAGGGTACACTGTCCACCACAGTACTTATGAGATGTCCCTTTTCAAGGATATCTTCACAACACAGCAAACTCTAACCAGAGATTGACTGGGAGGGCTTTTACCAGATATGTCACCTTTGAAAGAGTGTGAGATCTGGAGGCTACCTAGCCCTTTCCAGACTCTATCTAAGAGTGTGTGAGAAACACAAAAAATGGTATAGAGGTTGATCTATGAATAGGAGTATTTGACTGCCAACCTAACCAGAGATTATAGGTTTTTGAGGTTCTTTGATGTAGTAAGATGAAAAATACTCAGAATTCCCCAGCGGAGTCACCATTATGTTGGGGTTCCCATGTTTTGGCAAGGTTGGTAATACCAAAAGATGAGACAACATCAAACCACTTTCAGACCTCAGGATCTAGCCCTCCTGGGTCTAGAGAGGGATCTCTCTATGTAAGCAAAGGTTTTATGTCTTTAAAGCTCAAAAGGTTAAGATATTAGGCTAGTTATAAGGCTCGGAGTTTGTTTGGCTGCTGGTCATCAGGAATGAAGGGTTCAATATAAGACAAGGATGAGAAAAGAGGATTTAGGCAGAGGTGAAGTATTCTAGGGAGCATTCAAAACCATTGGGAAATGGAGTCAGGAAAGGATTTTCTTGCTAATCAATATGCAGGCTTTCAGTTGGGCTAGTCATCTAAAACATTGGATCTTAAAGATGATAGAGTGGTATGGAATGGTAAGGGAGGAGAAAACAATAAAGATTTAGAACACAAATTTAAAGACCTGAGATCAGAGAGAGACTTTGAACCCTCAATGCTTCGGCCTCTAGCTTGAGGGATCTTAGAAAGGTTCAATCAATTGAAAAGGATCCTAGTGAGATAGAAACAGGGTTCTAGACCTCCCAGTGTTCCCAATTCTTTCAATCAAATCCTAACAAGAACATCTAAGAACAGATTCATTTAATTCATACATCAGCTAGCAGGCAATAACATCCACTACACTAGTTAAATTAAATGAAATCAACTCTTAGATAACACGTTTAGTAGAAAACATCAAAGGCAAGGAGAGCAGAAACATAGGGTGCCTAACAAGGGTAAATCTTATGCCATATTTCTGATGCGAGCCAGTAGAAATGAAATTAAATGGAATGCAAGTTAATAACAAATACAGAGATATAAAAACATCACCGCTGCTTTAGATCAGGATCCAAAGAAATGTGCTTGTCATATTAAAAAAGCAATACCAGTCAGGTACAACATTGCCAATAGCTGGATACTCAGTCTGAAAACATTTTCCTCAGCCTATCTTACAACTTTACACAGAGACTATGTCTCAAAACAAACAACTTGTAATTCTCTGATAACTGATCAAGAACCTTTACAATGAGTCTCTTCATGAATTTATAGCTCAAGTGGAGTAGAGAAAGTAGGTGAAAACTAAATGCAGCATTAAAACTCAGGAAAGGAAGAGGGCCAAGGCCCATTCTATTTAAATTCTGTGCATTTATCCATGGCACTCTTTGGGTGAAAGAGTGGTCTTCTCCAGGCTTCCATTTACTCCGGTATGTCTCTGATGTACTTTGGCTGCAGTACTCTATAGTACTTCTGGTGAATAAACAAAAAGTAAATAAATGATGCTAGGGTCTGCCATACTGTGAATCAAATGCTCTGGTAGCATAGGACTATTGTCAGGGCTGGAAAATCTTTCTAGAACATGGCATAGGATGAGAACTGTATGGGCGCATCGTCCTTTACAGAAAGAACCTTCTGCTAATGTGAAAACCCTTTAGTATTATTTTCTGTTCCTTGGACCTTCTGATTGATCCTCGGGGTCTTCGAACTGGTACCTTTGCCTTGTAAATCCCCGAAAAAGGCTCAAAAATCTTCAATTACATGCCTCGAACTCTCTGCCACTCCATTTCTGTCTTTGTCAATGAAAAACCGAGCTTTCATGGCGACGGAGAGGTTTTGGAGAGTTTGAACTCTGTCCTTTAATGAAATTTATATTGCAGACACCTTTCTGAACATTTTCCTGTAATGCCAGGCTCTGAATTTAGCTTCTTTTGCGCACTGTGCCATTACAATAGTGCGTAGAGATCATGGCGGTTATCTGCCTATCTGTAACCTTGCAAAACATGAAAAAACGTTAATAAAAACATGCATGGGGAGGGTGGCATGGATGACTGCAAAGAATGGTGACGTGGCATGATGAATGCAGAGGATTTCATGGAAGAACACGGTGGATCAGCAGAATATGCTTTGGAGGCCGGCGAGGTGGAAAATTTTAACATAAAACATTAAAATGTGACCCTTGAACGAATTATAAAGGGGGATGGACGAAAAAGCGACGAACACACATGGAATGGGTGACGTGGCAGTACGGGGTCAATTGGCGGGTATGCATTTAATCTGGGTCATCCGATCTCAGGAGGAGATTGATGGCTAGGGACATGGAGGAGGGCGATTGAATCTGGACCGTCCGATCTCGGGAGGATATCGACGGCTGAAAATGCATCGGAGGGCGATGGATGGTGGGCCAGGGGTATGGTTGCCTTGGGTTAATTTCCACGCATCTTCGAGGTGCGATGACCGTTGTATGGAGGGCTTCAGATCGGACGACGTATGTGCATATCGCGCCGAGTTTTCCACCGAACGATAACGCGCGATGGGGAGGTGGTTTTCAAACAGTGCCGGTGCCACGCGTCATGAAATGAGTGGAATCACTGGCCCAATGAAAAATACCGCCCACCCCTCAAAGGCATTGCGATAGAAACCGCCGGATTTTGAACAGTGACTGTGGCATGGGGACCACCGAGGCGGGTGGATTCCGGACCGTCGGATCAGCGGGTAAATTAATGGCGGAGATGCGATGTACGAGCGGTGAAAGGGTCGAACGATGAACATTGTGGGGATCGCGACAACCGTCCGATCTATATAGATCGACGATCCAGAACGCTCCCGATATATAAATGCGGTAAGTGCCTTTCGGGCTGGTGGGTGGTTCTAGCGCCAGGCCACATGGGGGAAAATATGGTTCAGGGGCTAGCCAAAAAGGTGCTAAACCCATACACATAAACAAAATGGTTTTTCGGCCCATTTTAATGCAATTTGAGGGCAGAATTTGGTAACGATAGAGGGAATAAGGAGAAAATGGGCCAAACAAGGGGTGTGTGCAGGATGTAAAGGGGATTTTGGGAGGATTTAGGGGATTAGAGGGGAATTTGACAAGGGGAAAACAAAGGTTAAAAAATGGAGCATTCTACAGGGAACAAGGGGCAAATGTAGACTTTTTGGAGCACAACTTTTGCAATCATTGAGACCTAATAAAGGGAGTCAGCAGAGGGAATTTTATCAAAGGAAAAGGCACAGGAGACTTCAAGGATGATGTGTCTTCAGGGGAGATGCATTCGTTGAAGGCTCAAAAACAATTTAGCCCGCTACTTTGCTTTGTCAAAAAATTTAAAGGGGGCTAACACCTATCACCGGAGATCTCTCCTCCAAATAACAGTCAAAACACCCTGCAACTTTCCTCTTGCAGATAACGCAGTATGGAAGGGAAAATTGTGTTTTTAGCTTCAGTAGTGATTAGGTCTGATGCCTTGATCTGAAAATATAGCTCTGATGATCCAATACACTCTTCCAGGAGGTTAAAAGACACACTCACTAAGAAGAGGTACTAGATTTTCCTAGACCTGAATAGATCTTGCTTCCACTATTGCAACTTACAAAAACAATCAAACCTTCAACAGGATCTGAATTGTGGTTGGTAGATGAAGCTTGGCCCAAGCCAGATAGTGGACAATATAGAACAAGTCTCCCCCAAGAGCTACTCAAGAAAGGAGGTGGGATTCCCGACCAAGAACACCCAAGTGCTAAACAACACCAGTCTCAGCTAAATAGCTAGAGAATGAGGGTTGTATAAACAGACAATACCTTCAGCAATATCAAATGATCAACCCCTCTCTTGGTTTCCTCATCCTTATTTTATAATGTGGGAGCCTTGCCAAACCTTAAACCATCTTTATGAATTAGCCTCATTCACATGAGTGGCCTCCAACATGGACTGCGTTGTGCCTTTAGGAGATAAATTACACCTAGACAACATTGTTGATTTGGTCCTGTTGACCCAGTCAATTGATCCAGCCTCTTTCACACTCGAGTGTGTTTATGAAGATAGCTCAGATTTAGCTTGTTTCACATTGAGCATTGATTTATTTTGTTATTTAGGAGTTATTATTGATCCTCCTTTACAATTTTATTCAATAAATAGGAAACAAAACAAAAACTGAATATTCCTATCAGCTTGGGCTAATTAGGAATATTACAGACTCCCAGTGGTCCCAACCCACCAGCGGTCTCACGTTGGTGTGTTCACATTGCAAAATTTATATAAAACATAACCTCTGATCGTTAAACAATCCGCCAGCAGTTGCTTCCTATCACATGGCAATGGTCATAGTTATATCTCTGCGCGGTCAGATGTAACCCGTCAACAACTCAACTATAGTTCCATTTTTAACCCACAGTTAATACTGTAGGTTCTGCTCATCCAACGGTTATATAACCATGTTATGTGGATGCTTGTGCCCAACTGTTAATTGTAATGCGCGGTTTATGTTAACTCGACAACACAACCCGGATTCAACTCCTACAACCACAGTTTATTGTGTTAGTTCCGCTAACATTTATTACCACCGCGGGTTTGGGGGTTGCGCATGTGGCCATCCCCAATCACAACGTTTATTGCTACAGTAAATTTTGGAGGTCTTTATAGGGAGCACGCTATTTGTGGGTAATCTCCTATTTTAAATCCAGTTAAAGTGAATTTCTCCACTTTTAGTGGAGCTTTCCGAGGTGAAACTGGGAAAAATTGTAGGAGGCCCAATTTCCAACCATTCAGAGTGAATGAAGAGTCATTCTTAGCTAATTGGATCATTCTAGAGAGATTAGTGAGGTTTTTAGATCCAGCTGAGGACTTTTGAGCATGATTTTTCTTCAGAGAAGTTCCAAGGGCCACTAGGAGCCAACAAGTGAATGAGGCCTAGCCAGGGTAGCGAGAGGCCATTCTTAGCAAACCAATAGTCCATTCTGACTATATTAAACCTTTCAAATCTAGTGGAAGGATTTTTAGAAGCATTTTGATACTTTTGAAGGCTGAGATGCTACATGGAAGTTTTCAGTGAGCCTAGAGCCACAGGGTGCCACCAGGTGTTGGAGGCATATCCAGAGCAGACAGAGGCCATTTTGAGGAAGTGAATAGTCATTTATGACTATCTTGGACATTCTGAATCCAATGAAGGGATTTTTAGAGCCACTTGGATACTTATATAGCTGAATAAGCCACAAGGAAGTTTCGGGGAGGCTAGGGCCACCAGGTGATGGAGGCCTAGATTGGGGAGCCAAAGCTCATTTGGAGCAAATGAACAGCCTATTTTGGATGAATGAAATGTTTTGGAGACAATAGAAAAGGTTTAAGGGACAGAAAAGGACTTCTAAGATATTTTGTGCCAAAAATAAGCTCAAGGAAGCTTAAGGACACCGACAGAAGAGGTCAAGCCCAAGGGAGCCTAGGTCCATTTCCAAAGAGTTAGCAGTCATTCCAGGGGTATGATGGTATGCTAAACCCATTTTTATAGTTCAAACAACCATTGGAGTTGAGTAGTAACTTCTAAAATAAATTTTCCATCTTAATCCCAAAGAGCCAAGTTAATTGACGAAGGCTCAAGGAGACGTAGCCCAAGGCATGCAAGTGAACTCCTTTATTAATTTTTTTGTTATGTTTTGATGATAAATTTGCTACAATTTATGGTTTCTGTACATAATTTTAATCAGCATAAACAAAATTTTAATTCCTCACACATAAAGCCTTCAAAACAGTTAAAACACATACAACTGAATCAAGAATGCAATTCCACACATGCATATATAAGCAAGATATTTAACTTGTTTTAAT
This sequence comes from Pinus albicaulis, assembly GCA_034641835.2. Taxonomy (NCBI): domain Eukaryota; kingdom Viridiplantae; phylum Streptophyta; class Pinopsida; order Pinales; family Pinaceae; genus Pinus; species Pinus albicaulis. Next base: position 896,581,282 of record CM076577.1, on the reverse strand, counting down.
TGAGTGGGAGGTGCTTGCATAGCATAAAAATCCAGCCACCGATTTCAGATTAGATGGTATCGTAGCACAAGGTTGTTTTCTTTCTTTTTGACTTTATGGGTGTTTAATTGTGCAAAGAATTTAACTATTTGCAAATTGAATGATGCTTACAAGTTTGAGTTTGCTAGAGGTGAAAGGGAGCTATTGCTAGCTAAGTCCAGAAGAGGACAAGAAGGAAGAAGGCTGAAAGCATCGTCCTTACCCAAAGGACCTCAAGGAAACCCTTGAAGCAAAAGAGGGATTGTTTGCAAAAGAGGCTACTTGAAGAAGAGATACAAGCTGCAGAGAAGAGCTTGAATCTACAGCCAAATTGTTAAGAAGCTTTGTCAAATTTTTTTGAAGTTTTGTGAATTTTTGTTGAAGTTATTTAATTCATTTACATAGTGATGATAACTTCATCAAGTGAGGTTTCTAAATCCTCCTCCTTCACAAGAATATTTGATAAAGAGATGAAGCAATACTTCTACATCCTGAAGGATATGGTGCAAAATCTATATGAAGATGGAAGGGAAATCACTAGACTTAATGAGAAATTGGTTGCTATGAAGCAAGAGAAAGAAGTACATCTTCAAAGAATGCACGAGATGGAGATGCAGTTGCATTATGCCCAAGAGGCCTTAACCAAACACATGCTTGAATCAGAGGTAAATCACTCAAATTTTTCTTCAAATTCCTCTTCAGATAGATGTGTAGGTTCATTTGAAAAACACACTATAGGTTTAGGGTCCAAATTGATGTTAAAAATGGGCTATGAAGGCAAGGTTTTAGGCAAACATGCACAAGGCATGATTGAGCCTACTATGGTTGAGGAAAGGCCTAAGAAGTTTGGTCTAGGCTATGTTCAATCTTATGGCGAAAACTCCAAAGCCATGAAGGCACCTAAGACAGTTCCAAGAAGAAATTTTGTTACAGATTCAAATCTTCAAATATGTCAAGTTTGTATTCAAGATGAATGACATTGTTTGAAACCCATGTTGCAGAAAGATGTTTGTAGACATGCAACTTATGGTGAGCAAGAGAGTTCTGACAGCTATCAAGACATGAACACTAATGTTGGTCTTCAAAAGAAAGCTGGAACCTCTTCAAGTTCATCTCCTCGAGAAGGTAAAAAAATGGACATGCAAAGCAACATTCAAGGTATAATTCTTCCCATAGTCAAGTTGTTTATGATTATGTTAAGCATGACAAATCTGCACACATGAATGGGAGAAAGAGTTGATGTTCCTATTGTGGTTTATGTAACCATGAAGTTTCAAGATGTTGGAAGAGAATGAAGGCATATAGGAAACAATCGAAGCAAAGCCGACTAGAAAAAATTATGCAAAAGGCTTGCACACATTGCCAGAAGAAGGGACATCTCATTGCCCAATGTTGGACACTGCATCCAACCAATAATCCCAAGCATTTGAAGCAAGAGGATAAAAAGACTAGCAAGAATGGAACCAAAGGTTCCATCATCAATGTGAGTTCAGATGATTCACAAGAAGAAGATTTTCAGCAGGAACAATCACCATGGAAGTGGCTTGGTAAGAAGTGGTTTGATTTCTTGACCCAGTAAGATATACATTCCTTTATACATATGCAAATGTATTCAGTTGTTAATGTTGAAAACTTACGTTTGTATTAGACACCTTTGATCGATGATCAATGAAGTGATGTCCAGCTACTTTCTATTGAAGATTTCTCGCCAGAATTTCTGGATGAGCTCAAAGAAGTTATAATTCTTGAAAGGAGAACAAGAATATCAAAGAGGGGAAGTGTTGACTACCTTAGAGTTGGGCTCAAAGGCACTAAGCCAAGCAAGGAAAAGTGGATGGAGGTTGGAAAGGTGAGGGAGATGTACCCTCATCTACTGAACAGGTAATCAAGTCTTTTGGGGTCCAAAAGATTCCCAATGGGGAGGAGTGATCAGATTTGGATTAGGACCTAAGTGATAGCTCAAATTTAAAAGTGTTCAAAAGTGTGCCAAACCTGAACGACCGGATAGATCTCGTCTTCCTAATTCTGGCACTGTGAACGGTTTTTAAAACTGACACCGTATAAAGAAGTTATTGTGTTTTGAAAAGCCCAGTAAACTGCAAATTTCAACAGTTGACCAGGGTTGACTGGGCATTGGAACAGTCAGCAAAAAGGAATATTCCTTTTGAGCCAATGATCTGGATTTATGCAGGAACGCAACAGAATAAACACATAACCATAAATACAGAGATGCAGTGGAAATAACACTTCATTTCATTAATATCAAAGAACTGAAATTTTCTTACAAAATGGCATGGACATAAACTAATAGTATACTGTAGCTATTCGAAAGAGATGTATACACAGTTCTAACTATGCTAAGTATTGAGGCTCGCAGGCCTATTACAGACATAATGGAAATATATGAGCTAGGGTACTGGCAGCGTATCCCTGAGAAGAGATGTGGCGGCTACCAGCCCCTGAACTGTGTTACAATGTAGACATGATGGAGATGTGGCGAGCTAGGGCACTGGTAGCGCTTATCTCTGAGAAGAGATGTGTCGGCTCCCAGCCCCCTGAACTGTATTACAATGAGGCTCGAGAGCCTATTTATTGTTGAGAAACAATGTAGAATCTGAAATGTCCAAAAACCTAACCCTAGGAGATGAAGCACCAAAAACACTGTTACCGATGAAATAGGTAACCTGACCTCAAAACGGGAACTCTAGCCCAAAAAGACTCAAAAAACATGAAAAAACACCCCAAAAACAAAAAGTGTGTATTCCAGAACGCACTTCGTTTTTTTTTAAGGTCAAATTTCAACATTTTATAAAATTATGGTAAAAACAAAATTGTTTCTTGAAAAAAGGATTGAAAAAACACCCCAAAAACAAAAAGTGTGTATTTCAGAACGCACATTGTTTTTTTTAAGGTCAAATTTCAACATTTTATAAAATTATGGTAAAAACAAAATTGTTTCTTGAAAAAAGGATTGAAAAAACACCCTCAAAACAAAACTAGTTGATACTGGAATAACAAAAAAAAAAATTGTGTCATACTTTTGGCATTTTTAAAAATAGAAGTAACATTTTTTAATTTTTAACATTCAAACATTAAAAAAAACCTAAAATTTAAGAAAAAAAATAAATTTAAAAAATAAAAACATTTAAAAGCTTAAAATTTAAAAATATATGAAGATATAAAAAATAAAAATAAAAACAAAATAAAAATTTTAATTCAAACATTAAAAAAAAAACCTAAAATTTAAGGAAAAAAAAAAAACAATAAACAAAAAAATTTAAGATTAAAATTTAAAAAAATATAGAAATTAAAAAATAAAAATAAAAACAAAATAAAAATATTAAATTAAAAAAAAAAAAAAACAAGTTAAAAAAATAAGAAAATTATAAAAAATAAAATATAGAAATTAAATTTAAAAAAGAAAAGGAAAATGCTTATTAAATTTTTAAAAAAAAAATTAAACAAAAAATTAAATTTAAGAAAATATATTAAATTTTAATAAATTTAAAAATTTAAAATAAAAATATTAAAAAAAGAAAACATTATTTAAATTAAAAGTAAAAAAATGAAAAATTAATTAAAAATAAAAAATAAAAATAAAATACAATGAAAATATTAAATTTAAAACAATATATATTAAAAAAACAAATAAACTAAAAAAAATAAATTAAATTTAAATTATAAAAAATAAAATATATTATGAACTTAAATTAAAATATGTATATATATCAGATTTTATTAAATTAAAAAAAAAAATTAATATTAAAATAACAAATTAAATTTAAAAACAAAAATATTAAATTTTAATAAATAAACAAATAAACAAATAAATTTTGAAAGAAAAAATAAATTTTAAATATAAAAGAAAAAAAAAACCATTGTTAAAATAAAAACTTTAAAAATCAATTAAAAATGGAAAATTGAAAAAAATAAAAAATAAAAAAAAATAATATTAAATAAAAAAAATTAAAAAACAAATTAATTAAAAAAAATTAAGTTTAATTAAAAAAAAATCTAATTTTAAATACACAATTTTAATTGAAATATAAAAATATAAAAATTTTATGTTATTAACAAAAAAAAATTAATAAAAAAGTAAAACATTTAAAAAACAATATTAAATTCAAATAAATTTTAAAAAAATACAAAATTTATGAAATTCTATAAAATAATATAGGAAATTTATGAAATTAAAAAAAAAAAATCAATTAAATAAAAAAGAAGAAGAAAAATTTAATAAAAATTACTAACAAAATAAATAAATAAAAATTTAAAACAGAAAAAATAATAAAATTTACAAAAAATAAAAACAAAATTAAACAAAAAACAAAACAAATTATATTTTATATAAAAAAATTAAATTAAAAAAAAAAATTATATTTTTGGAAAAAAAAAAAAAAAATGGCGGCGGTGGTGGTGGTGGGGGCGGCGCAACCCGGCCTTCCCCGCCCGGAATCGGCCCTCCCCGCCGGGGCGGCGGCGGAGGCCGGCCTGTGGGCGGGCGGGGTGGCTGCGCAGCTCGCCGCCCTCCCACCGGCCGGCCTCCGCCGTTGCCCGGGCAGGGAAGGCCGGGTGGTGCCGCCCCCACCACCACCGCCTCACCACCACCACCACCACTGCCGCCATTTTTTTTTTAATTTTTTTAATTTTTTTTTTTTAAATTGATTTTTTTTTTTAATTTTTAAAATTTTTTTTTTTTGAATTGATTTTTTTTAATTTGATTTTTTTAAAATTTTTTGTTTATTTCAAAAAATTTAATTTTTTTATTTAAAATATAAATTGTTTTTTTTTTTTTAATTTTGTTTTTATTTTTTTTAAATTTTATTATTTTTTTTTTTTTGTTTTTAATTTTTAATATATATATATGTATATTTTTTATTTTTTTTTTTAATTTTTAATATTTTTATTTTAATTTGATTTTTTTTAATTATTTTTTAATTTCAAAAAATTTAAATTTTTTTTTAATTCAATTTTTTTATCTTAAATTCAATTTGTTTATTTTTTTTTTTAATTTTCTTTTATTTTTATATTTAATATTATAGATTACTTATTTTTTAAAATTTAAAATTTAAAATTTATTTATTAAATTTATTAAATTTTAATTTAATTTAATTACTTTTTTAAATTTTTTAGTTTATTTAGTTTTTCATTTTTAAAATCTATAAATTGTTTCATTAAAAAAAAAGCACTAAATTTATGTGTATTTGTTTTTTAATTATTTGCATGTTATTTTTTTCATTTTTTTTGTTTTTAAATGATAGTTTTTTTTATTTTATTTTCTTTTTCAATTTTTTTTTTAATTTGTTTTTTTTTGGTTAATTTTAAAATTTGTATTTTTTTTCTTATTTTTATTATTATTTTTTAATTTAAATTTTTAAATTTAATTTTTTTAATTTTTTTTTTTTAATTTTTTTGTTTAATCTAAATTTTAATTTTGTAATTTTAATTATTTTTATTTTTATTTTTTAATTTTTAATATGGTTTTTTTTAATAAGTTAGAAAAAAAATGTTTTTGAAGTTTTTTTTTTTAAATTTTTTTGGTCAATTTTTGTTTTTTTTCTTTAAATTATGTGTTTTTTTTTTCAAATTTTGTCATTTCCTTTGATATAATTTTCAAATATTTTTGTTTTTATTTATTTATTTTTGTTTAAATTTTTTATTTTTACGAGCTATTTTTGTTTTTTTTACATTTTTATTGGGTTTTTTTTTATTGTTTTTATATATATATTTTTATCTAAGTTTTGTGTTTTATTACCAACATGAAAATCACCACTCTAAAAAAAAAGGTTGATGCAACATCAATACGTTTCAAAATTAGCATGAAAATCACCGCTCTAAAAAAAAAAAGTTGATGCAGCATCAATACGTTTCAAAATTAGCATGAAAATCACCACTCTAAAAAAAAAAAGTTGATGCTGCATCAATACATTTCAAAATTAACATGAAATTCACTAACATTTTAAAACAAATATTCATACTTCATAAATAAAAATATTAGAGTGTCAAAAATGTGCACAAAAAAAAAAGAATGGTGATTTTGCATCACCACTTTTCAAAATCGGGTGCTTTTTATGCTACCAAAAAAAAGTAGGTAACATTGCGGTTACCTATTTCATCGGTAACATTGTTCAAAACTGTGGGCCCCGTTTGGGTAAATTGGTGGTTCAACTTCCCGGGGACGTAACTTTGGCATCTGATCTTCGTTTGATGCGCTCAATAGCTCGTTAGAAATATCTGTCTGAGGAGTACAACTTTTGAACGAGCAACATTGGTCCATGGACCCATGTTGCTCTCTGTTTTCCCAAAAAACGTCGTTTAGGGCCTTAGTAAGTTGTGCTGAAACTTACAAACTGAAATAACTGATGGTGGGGGTTCAAATGGACTTTGTGAGTGGCCACCAATATCCACCTGGATCATTAAGTCCCCAAAACGGCTCTGGGTGTGCAGGACCCGAAAACCTGCTAAAAATAGTAAGCTGTGGTGAAGCTGAAAAACTGAAAGAATTGATGCTGCGGCTCCAAATGGAATAGGTGGGAGGCCACCGATATCCACCTGGATCATTCCTCCCTCCTTAAGAAGCAATGGTCTCCATTGCGTTAAGTTCCTCCATGGGGGGGTAAATTTTGCTGAACTTGGTATTGGATTTGTCCAGGATGTCGCGGACCTATTGGCGGACGTGCTGGATGTAGATGTGTCACCGGTGGGCAGCCATTGAAGGATCTGGGAAAATTTATCCATCATCACATTCCTCTATTTCTCGAGGGCCTCCTCAAGCAAGATTTTGATAGGATCTCCTGCTCCCTCATCTTTCTTTCCTTCCACCATGGGGGGTCGTCGGGGTTGCGAGGTTGAACTCCTTATACCCTGGCCGTGTTAGGGATATGAAAAGAAAAACAGAGAAAGAGCAGACCTGCTTTGATACCACTGATCCGGATTTTATGCAGGAACGCAACAGAATACAGATATAACCATAAGCACAGAGATGCAGTGAAAATAATGCTTCATTTTATTAATAAACGAATGACTGAAATAAGCTTATAAACATAATGGAAACAAGCTAGGGCGTTTGTAGCATATCTCTAAGAAGAGATGTGGCATACGTAGGCCTCTGAACTATGTTACATTGAGGCTCGCAGGCCTATTATAGACATAATGGAAATAGATGAGCTAGGGTACTGGCAGCGTATCCCTGAGAAGAGATGTGACAGCTACCAGCCCCTGAACTGTGTTATAATGCAGACATGATGGAGATGTGGCGAGCTAGGGCACTGGTAGCGCTTATCTCTAAGAAGAGATGTCTCAGCTCCCAGCCCCCTGATCTATATTACAATGAGGCTTGAGGGCCTATTTATTGTTGAGAAATAATGTAGAATCCGAAACGTCCAAAAACCTAACCCTAGGAGATGAAGCACCAAAACTGTGGGCCCCATTTGGGTAAATTGGTGGTTCAACTTCCCGGGGACGTAACTTTGGCATCTGATCTCCGTTTGATGCACTCAATAGCTCGTTAGAAATATCTATCCGAGGAGTACAACTTTTGAATGAGCAGCATTGGTCCATGGACCCATGTTGCTCTCTGTTTTCCCAAAAAATGTCGTTTAAGGCCTTAGTAAGTTGTGTTGAAACTTACAAACTAAAATAACTAATGGTGGGGGTTCAAATGGACTCGGTGGGTGGCCACCAATATCCACCTGGATCATTAAGTCCCCAAAAAGGCTTCGGGTGTGCAGGACCCGAAAACCTGCTAAAAATAGTAAGCTGTGCTGAAGCTGAAAAACTAAAAGAATTGATGCTATGGGTCCAAATGGAATAGGTGGGAGGCCACTGATATCCACCTGGATCAGCTAATCATAGGAGGACAAGTGGTGCAATATTACTGGTCAATGGTTGTACGTTTATGTTGTGGGCCAATCAGAAGGTGCCACGTGGCTAGCCCTAAGGCCGCCACCTGACCCTTGAACCACTGTGTAAAATTTTGGGTTGAGTTCTGCAGGGCTTGACCCCGTGACCTCCCGCTAAGCATGTGCATGGTCTACCATCTGTTCTACGCATTGGATCTTAACCTGTATAGTTGGTTGGTTTGTATTATGGTTTAGTGCAATGGTGAAAAGGGGTTGGGGACTCCTGGTGGTCCCAACCCGCCAGCGGTCCCGCGTTGGTGTGTTCACATTGCAAAATTTATATAAAACATAACCTCTGATCGTTAAACAATCTGCTAGCAGCTTCTTCCTATCACATGGCAACAGTCATAGTTATATCTCCGCACAGTCAGATGTAACCCGTCAACAACTCAACTACAGTTACATTTTTAGCCCACAGTTAATACCGTAGGTTCCACTCATCCAACGGTTATGTAACCATGTATGTGGGTGCATGTGCCCAACTATTAAGTTTAGTGTGTGGTTTATGTTAATCTGACAACACAACCCAGATTCAACTCCTGCAACCACAGTTTATTGCGTTAATTCCGCTAAAATTTATGATCACCGCGGGTTTGGGGGTTGCGCATGTGGCCACCCCCAATCGCAACATTTATTGCTGTAGTAAATTTCGGTGGTATTTATAGGGAGCACGTTATTTGTGGATAATCTCTTATTTTAACTCCAATTAAAGTGAAGTTCTCCACTTTTAGTGGAGCTTTCCTAGGTGAAATTGGGAAAAATTGTAGGAGGCCCAATTTTCGACCATTCAGAGTGAATGAAGAGTCATTCTTAGCTAATTGGATCATTATAAAGCCATTGGTGAGGTTTTCAAATTCAGATGAGGACTTTTGAGCATGATTCTTCTTCAGATAATTTCTAAGGGCCACCAGGAGCCAACAAAAGAATGAGGCCTAGCCAGGGCAGCGAGAGGACATTCTCAGCAAACCAATAGTCCATTCTTACTATCTTAAATATTCTAAATCCAATGGAGATATTTTCAGAATCATTTGGAGACCTCTGAAGGCCGAGATGCTACAGGGAAGTTTTCAGTGAGCTTAGAGCCACAGGGTGCCACCAGGTGTTGGAGGCATAGCCAGAGCAGCCAGAAGCCATTTTGAGGAAGTGAATAGTCATTTCTGACTATCTTGGATATTATGAATCCAATGGAGTTATTTTCAGATCCATTTGGAGACTTCTATAGCCGAAGAAGCCACAGGGAAGTTTCAGGGAGCCCAGGGCCACTAGGTGATGGAGGCCTAGATTGGGGAGCCATAGCTCATTTGGAGCAAATGAACAATCTATTTTGGATGAATGAAATGTTCTGGAGATAGTAGAAAAGGTTTCAGGGACATAAAATGACTTCTAAGATATTTTTTTCCACATAGAAGCTCAGGGAATCTTAAGGACACTGACATAAGAGGTCAAGCCCAAGGGAGCCTAGGTCCATTTCTAGAGAGTTAGCAGTCATTCCAAGGGTATGATGGCATTCTAAACCCATTGGTATAGTTCAAACAACCATTGGAGTTGAGTAGTAACTTGTAAAATAAATTTTCCATCTTAATCCCAAAGAGCCAAGTCAATTGATGAAGGCTCAAGGAGACATAGCCCAAGACGTGCGGGTAAAATCCTTTATTAAATTTTTTGTTATGTGTTGATGATTAATTGTCTGTTATTTATGGTTATTATACATACTTTTAATCAAGATAAACAAAACTTTAATTCCTCACACATAAAGCCTTAAAACAGTTAAAACACATACACCTGAATCAAGAATGCAATTCCACACATGCATGTATAAGAAATATATTTAATTTGTTTTAATTGAGTGGGAGGTGCTTGCATAGCATAACAAGTCAGCCACCCATTCCAGATCACCAAATTCCATGATCATCATTTGTTCATGGGTCTAACAAGCCACAAAGGATGTCAGACACCCGCTTTTTCCCTTATTTTATTTTTTTAATTATTTACATGTCGTAATTTTTTTTCAAATTTGAGCCCCCTACATCATCTATACGATTATATGGATTCGTATGGCCTTAAAAAAAATTACTTCATACGATCGCATTCGAACATGGCCTTGGTGATCCTCTATAAACATGACACCCTAAAATTGGTTCTCAAAGCTTATCACTCTGAAACCATGTTAATTCTCTTATGAACTTATCACCTGGTAAACCATTAACCTAGCATATTACATGTCTACTAAATTAATTGCAAATAAAAGTTCTTAACATTAATGAGTGGAATAAAAAACATATGAAATCTCATAAATGATGCAATAAGTTCTTCCCAATCAAATCAATTTATCATTAAATTGATTTTGAACATATTTTGGCTCCCAACCTGGGATAATGGTGTGACTAAGAAAATACAAGTACAACATTGGATCTAATCCAATTTATCAAACACTCATTGGTTGATCTAGATCTCCTTACTACCTCCTTCCTTGGATCTAAAACACTATAGTATTACACTCCTCACTAAGATGCATATCTCAATCTTGTTCTTCTGTATGGTGTGTCATCATACTCTCCTTAGACTTGATTTTATAAATTTTTGTTGAGCTAAATACCTAACCCTAATATCCAATGTAAGTGATGGTCGATATTATATCATGCCTCACTTGAGATCAAGAGCTGAGCTTAAAACATATTAACTAATGTAAATACTTTTATTTTTCTAATGTATCTTTAGCTCAATATGCTGACATAATAGTTATATTATTTTCTTGAGTTAAACTTAGGATAAGTTACAAATGCATCTTTATCACACTAGAGCAAGTGTCTAAGGAGATATTGGGAAACTTTTGCACACCTAAACACTTAGGCCTATGGAGAAGTACCTTCCTGAACTACAAGCATCAACATTGAATTGAGAGCTAAATCCAATTAAAGAATCACGATCCATTCTTGTTAGCATTCAAAGGGGGAGGCCAAAATTGAAAATTGGGAATGATCATGAAATTATGTTAAGATTTTTTGAAGAGAAGGCCCAAATTTTGAAGGTTTAGTCCAATAAACTATCAAACTTAACATTGGTTTGTTATTAGACTTCACATTTAGAGGTAAAAGATCAAAATTTTGAATGAAGGCTCAAAATAACTCAAGGAAGGAAAAGGAGAAGAGATAAAAGCTTCAAACACGGGGAAAAGAACTTTGGGCAATAGGAAATTCATAACAAATAACAAAAATTGAATAAAATAAAAAGAAATGAAAAAATAAGTTTGTTTTGACCATTAATACTTAGATGAAAATTGGAAGGCAATGCAAGTTACTCAAAAAAGAAGGGGTTTGATTTGGAAATCTGGTTCATTTTGAGAATTGGAGTAAAATTCAAAATGTAAACAGTGAAAGAATTGTTTGAAAAAAAACATCATATGAAATAAAAAAGAAAGCCAAATTGTAATCAAGAGATTGAAACATGATAATTATTCATTTAAAAGGAAGGGAAAAAATCACACTTCAAGGCCATGAGGAAATAAAATGAAATATAAACCAAGAATGTAGGAGGGGATCTCAGTTAGGGAAAATATAGGGGCTAAATTTTGCTCATGGAATAATATTCCATATTTTTTCCAAAAAAAAATTCACCAATTCCATTTTGTTTTAAAATGGTCCAAAATGGTTCCTCCAAATTCTATAGAATAAAATTATTTTACCTTACAAACTATACATACTAAAATTTAATATTAATATGTATAGCTAATCCTATTATCTCATATTATTAATAATATTCCCCTACACAACGCTATTCATTAAAATTATCAATTGATTTTGACTCATTATATATTAATTATTGACTTAGTCTTTATTTATTATTTTACTATCATATATCATTTTTATTTATTATTTTGTTTAATTATGCTTTCTTTTACTTATTTTTTGGTTGTTTTATTTTCACCATTTGATTTTCAATACATTTCTTTTTATAATTATAGATTTTATTTTATAAAATACAAAATATTTATTTTTAATATTTTTTTAATTCTTTATCTTCATTTTCCTGATGATTAATTGTAATTCTCAGTGAGTAGATTTATTTTTATATCAATTAAAAATTTCATACATCTAATTGACATGTTTATTTTTGTTTTGTGATTTTTAAATACCAATATTTACAACAAAACATAAATTAGTATAAATTATTATATCTGCATATAATTTTTTATTAGTTATTTTTATTAAACTAAAATTTATTTTTTTATTTAATTAAATATTATTTGAAAATTAAAACAATTAATTATTTAATGTAATGTAATCAATTAAGATTATCCGATAGAGAAAGTTTAAATAAAAATAAAAAAAATATTTTCTTCCACATAATTCCACGCTTTCTTGCATTCAATTGGCATGTTTATGTTTGTCTTGTGATCTTTAAATACTAATATTTACAACCAACATAAATTAGTATAAATAATTGTATGTGCATATAACTTTTTATTGGTTCTCTTTATTAAATTAAAAATTATTTTAAATTATTTTTTATTTAACTTAAAAAAATATTGGAAAATTAAATTAATTAATTAATATAATGTAGTCAATTAAGATTATCCAAAAAGATTGGGAAATAGAAAAATATTTTCTTTCACATAATCCCACGCGTTATAACACGCCTTAACTATTTTTATCAAATCAAAAAATTAATAAATAAATATTATCCTCGTTACTTTCATCAAATCAAAAAATAATAAATATTTTTCTAAGAACTAATTTGATATTAGATTGTGAAGAAAAAAGAATATCCAGTTAATGAGTAACTATGAATATAACGACACTGGATGTCCTTTTATGTGAATAAAATTTAGAAGGCAAATTACTTCGGTTTAAATTTAGAATAATATATAATATATTAATATTTATTTCATACAATTTTCTCTTTAATATCTCTAAAATAAATAATACGGCACTTCATCATTTTGGCTTTTAACGTCAACCGCATTTTTCTTATCTTTAACAAAATAATAATAATAATAATAAAAAATAAAAATAAAAAAACGCTATTATTCGTTATTGACTTGACTTTTTTATAATGTGAAAATAGATGTCATATTCTTAATAATAAGAGACAGGCGACATTTAGTCATAGAGTCACACCATTCAATCACAGCACCTTTGATTTTTTACTATTCCAAATTCCTAAGCATTCACTTTTAACTAGTCGTAGAATCACAGCACCTTTGATTTTTGACTATTCCAAATTCCTACGCATTACCTTTTAATAAAGTGTTGGTTTTGGTTTAGTCCAACCAACTATTGAGGAATCATTCTATTTGTTTGGTAATTGAATGGAATTATATTATTTAAAAATTCAATTGTATTGAAGTAGAATTTTTTTTTTATCTTTTTTAAAATTAAATTTTATATATATTAAATTTATTAATAAATATATTTTTATAACAACTTTTATATAAATATTTTTTTTCAAAATACTTAACATCAATTACATTCTCATACAATTAATTAAATTTTTATACCATTGAGACTTCCACCACCATTACCATGCATATCATGTATTGAGACTTGCACCGTGCATATCAGTTAGGTCAAGCATTAATATATTGAATGGTAAATAGATATTGGTACCCACCATGGGTAGTGTCATGTTTAAATAAATTAATATGCATGTTTTGATGTTTGATCATTGAATATTTAAACATTGAATATTATTTAAAAAGAATGTAGTATTTGATTTAAGACTTTTGTGATTTATAAAGTAGATAAATGTCTTCATTTTTATGAATTGGTTAAAAAGATATTTTGAATCATTTAATGTGGTTCATTCTCGAGATAAGGTAAAAAAGTTTAATCGTTCATTTAAATAAATAATAAGAATGCTTCATTGCCCAGAGCTAACCTTTAAAAACTAGTCATTTAAAAACTACTTGTTATTTAGTTAGTTAATTAATTAGTTATTAAAATTTTTATTAATAAATAATAAAAAATTTAAGTTGATTTTAATAAATATTTTAAATATTAAATTTAATTACTATAGTTATTTTAATAAACAATTAAACTATATAAAATCTTTTAGTAAATATAAATATTTTATTAAATATTTTAGTAAGTATCAATATTTTAATAAATATAAATATTATAATTATCCTAATAAGTATTTTAAAGATAAGAAAAGGGAATTATATATTATATTAATATAAATAAGGGACAAAATTGAAATAAAGAAAATAAATACTAATAAATACGAGACAAAGTTAAGAGCAAGAAATTAATAATAAAGACAGGGAAAATTTTAAAACGGAAGAAAAATTTAACAATTTTTTTTTTTTAAAGGAACATGATGGACAAAGGGAGATAAACCAAAGAAAAATCCTATAGAGAGACCTAAGGAAACAAAGGACACAACAGGGTAAAGAATCATACCGAGAGAGCTGGGGTCTAACACTCACTCAATTTCCAACCATCATCCCTCTTAAGATTCTTAGCTTGTCTTTCATTCTCAATAGCCTCCCGAATCTTCCTATGGTGGAAATGGTAAAACTTAGAAATGACCTTGGAGTCCTCAACGTAGACATGGTGACAAGATTTTTCCGCATGTTCAACAAGAGCTAATGTGCGGGACTGATTGTGTCTAATGTCTGCAGCATGCTCTTGGATTCGCTGCTTAATGTATCTCCCTGTTTCTCCAATATAGGGAATACCACAAGAACACAGAATCATGTAGACACCTTTCATGTCCTTAGGGTCAACAGGGTCCTTGACAGATCTAAGAGAATTTATAATAGTACGAAGATGCTTGAAAGACGAGGAAACATTATTCCTTCTAAGGACATGTAGCATACCTAGGGGGGATACTATGGGGTATTCCTAGGGGGGCTCATATGGGGTCAGAGGAAGGTACCCAAGGAAATAATGTAATGTAAGGATGATAAATACATGGGCCATAATTAATAAATAAAGTGGTTAACCCACATTATGCAAGGGACCACAAGTAGTTAGAAAATAATGTGATAAGCCCATGGTATTAGATGTATGACCCATGGTAATTACCCATGGTATTGTATGTATGAAGCCTATATACATACTAGGAAGGAGATCACACCACAAGCCATATGCTTGTCAATAAAATAATCCTTGACATCCTCAATAGAGAGTCTCTAGCCTCTATATAGGCTTCATACACACAATACCATGGCTAATTAACATGGGTCATACATCTAATACCATGGGCTTATCACATTATTTCCTAACAACTTGTGGTCCCTTGCATAATGTGGGTTAACCACTTTATTTATTAATTATGGCCCATGTATTTATTATCCTTACATTAAATTATTTCCTTGGGTACCTTCCTTTGTACCCCTATGATCCCCCCTAGGAATACCCGATATTATCCCCCCTAGGTATACTACAGAATACATATTCATATAAGGGAATGAACATGAATTTCCATCGATCATATAAAATAATACAACACTTATCCCTTCACTCCCACCTTCCTCTCCACAATCTGACAGATTTCTGCCACTATATCCAAGAAATGATCATGAATAGCAACACACATATTGCCAAGACCTCACAAGCTCTCTCTAGCTGCAAAATGGTAGCATAGGATCAAGATATCAACTCTCTCAAAGATTGGCACTCTCCAAAACTAGCCTAACTCTCTCAAAGATTGGCACTCTCCAAAACTAGCCTAACCCTCTCAAAGGGTCAAATATAAATAGGTAGAAGAGAGGTCTCGAGAGGATGTATATGGACTTGAGGATGATGAGAAGCTGCAAAACCTTCTAACAGATGAGTCTTAGCCAGCTCGATTAAATGAGACATCCAATTGATCTCCTAGGGACGAAGTCACTTTAAAACTTTCCCTTGGACACAAGCATATAACTTCATGAAAAGGTCCGTGGCCATAGGAATAAGGAGTCTTAGTAGTGGCTATAGGGTTATGGATGTAGGCATAATCCTACCTGCCTCGAACTAAGGGTCAAACTAGCCAAAAAATGGTCCTCATGTCAGGAAAATGTCATACAGACATGAGGGTTAAGGGTCGTTGATAAAAAGGGAGAAAAATGCGCTAATAACAATATCTATAAGATCTTATCCATCTTCATACTCATTTGTGCACACCTATTTAAAAAATACCTTGGGTCAATCCCTTAGAAACGTCGATGGTATTCTTTTATGGGATCAAATATTCATTGCCACGCTTAATACTATGGTCCAATACCATTGTAAATTCCCCTCTCATTAATAATACCATGGTGCAGAAACTCTATGTGACTTTTCTTCAACATGCCCGCATATACTTCCTCAAATAGTACCTTCATCTTTCCTCTGTCTCAGAACTGATATTACTTTGTCCATTATCTCTGTCACATATGTACTGGCTTCTATACTTATCCTGATATCATCATGTTTGTTACACCATTTTTTGGTCATCTAACCTACTATCATTAGATGGACCCAAGTACACCATGTAAGACCAATTTTACCCTAAGTAAAATTGCCTTCACTATGTAAAATAACTTAATAAAACACATTTATTAGGTTGTTTATGGTCTAAACAGGAAACCCCAAAAGGAAACATTAAACAAACCTATATTTGTTTGATTTTCCTAGTCATGTTTAACCCAAAACAAAGAAATTAATTAGATAAATCTTTATTTATCTTATTATTTTCTAGGAATAATAATTTAAACCTTATTTAAATAATATTCCTTGTTAAATATGACTAAATCACCCACAAATAATTAAATAAATCATTATTTATTTGATTATATTTCAACCACTTCCTTAAAATGATAAATAAATCATTTATTTATTTATTATTCACAAATAAAGGGATTTGACCCAAGTCAAATACTTTTTCCCTCCAACAAATATAATAAAATATTCCATAAAAGGTGGATCTAGATTTGGTTAATGTTATTTAATCATGCACCAAGATCTAGAATGACCCAATATTTTGTTATAAATAGGAGGGTTTTTCCTACCATTCTTCACCTTTTGTTGCCTATTAGATCACTCTGGATCTAAACTCTTGGTATGACTTTGAGCCATTATCATTGTCATATTTTCCATTATTTTTTGTTTGAGCTCCATTTGAGTTCTATCTTTGTCCGGGTTTTCTACACCAACAAGAGAGAGAAATGCTAGATCTGAAGTGCTGAGGACTTCCAAGAACCCATCCCATTGAGGAGAATTGGAAACACCTTCTTGTTTTCCTCCCAGGTGCCCTTAATACAAAAAATTCTTTCAAAAATTGTTCTTGTCTTGTCTATTGGATGTATGGAGAAAAACCTCATTTTTACTGCTTAATGTCTCTATATGCATAGATCTGGTTTTTTGCAGCACTTGTCTTGATCAACTAACTGCAGATCTGAAGATATTGGCAGCCATATTTGATGTTAGGGCTATAAGTTATGCGTAGCTAAAGTGGTCTTTTTTCGTACACTTAGAAAAAAGACTCATACTAACAATGTTGACATCTTTATCAAGTAGGTTGTCATCAAGGACAACATATACTCATCCTGCTACAAGTTCGTTGACATCAAGGACTACACATTCGTAATAATTCTAATAGTCTGATATGGTTCAATTGTCTCATCAGGATTATGATAACCTGACATAACCATTGAAGAAAGTTGAAGTACCTTAAATTCTTGAAAAGTCCATAAACCTTTTGTTGTTTTGAGGGGTCTTGACCCAGGTTCAGAATTTATCGCGTAACCAATAAGCCCTCCAACTACTGGCCCTTTTGGCAAAGAACTGATAGCACAGATCAAAGTATCACCCGAAGTAGTATGGGGGGGTGCTAGAACTAGGTTTCCACACCCTAAGGAAGAAAATAATTGGTGGCCCTAAACATATTGATTGCAGACTTATCTTGATCTTAACATATATGCGCAATTATAGAATAATACTTATCAGATTATAGATAGAATTGCAAATCACTTCGTCGCATATATATCATAATATAACTAGATCCGGATCTATCCAATGCGCAATTAATTAAGAAGATTCATCCACACATTCAACCATCAATATAACTTCATGCATAAATAACAAATTTATTTGCGTAGATACAAGTAGCATAACAGAATTAAAGCGAACTTAAGACAGAACAATAAACATATAACACAGAGAGATAACCCGATGCTTTCCGCAAAAGTCATTCCTTGTATTAATTCTGATCAATTCAGTACATCAGACTTTCCCTTACACTTTACCCTTCTACGCACATAGCCAGGACTAGGTCTCCACGCACACACCCAACAAGGGAATTTCTACCTGAACCAAACTGAAACCCTTACAAAAGTATTACAGATGCATAAACATTCAGATCATAACATCGATAATTATTGAATAATTCCTTAGACTCAATCTATCTATTTATATCAATCTAGCACACAGATACTATGGTCTCAAACCATGGTTTGAGGCCAAAATTTTACCCTTAAAGCCCTTTTACATAAAAATAGGGACTTTGACCTACCTCAAAGCCCCTTGACCTATCCGTGTAGCACGCATATACAAAAATTATACAAAAAGATACCAATAAGTGTACCCCTTGGGACCCCGCTCCAACGGGCCCCCCAACACAAACATGTGACTCGTCCCGAGTCACTGTGGTGTCTGCTCCTTTAGCTTGGCTTGGAGCGTATTAACAGAATATTTGAGAGGGAGCACCATTTCCAGAATTTGCATAGCAACTCCCTGCGCTTGAAGAACCAACTTATTAGTGGTGGGCCCTTTAGTGGCTAGCTCGATACTTCGCTGCATCTATTGAATAACCTTCAATGTAGTGTTCAATGTCTATGATAGTTGAAGAGCCTCCTCATCCCATGGTTGCATGCGTGCCTCCAGCAACTTCTCTTTATGACGTTGGTCCTCAATCTCTGTTTGGATTATCCACCCCCCTTGTAGGCAGGCAAGGTGCTGTGGAAGAACAAGGGTAGGCACTGCTATCTAGATCTCAACAAACTGTTGTTATTTTAAGTGCAGCTCATTGCACAATTGTTGTACTACAGGGTCATTCTGAAATGACGTCCAAATGCCGATAACCTCATCTAAAATATTGTCACATTGCGTGGCTACGGTAGCAATACTGTCAGTGGCTTGTTTTACTTCGGAAACTCATTTTGTGTAGACTTCAAGCGAAGTTTCAGGCTACAACTCCATTTGGAGATCAGCGATTTGGTGCTCGAACTCAGCATGGACCGTTTGGACTTCGACACTTGAAGCCTTCAATGCGACATCTAGTCCTTCTATTTTTTCTTCTGGGGAAGTTGTGGCCAGGACTGTTGGAACTTCACTGCATACTTGGTGGATTTTTTCTTCGAGCACAACACACTGGGATTCGGTTGCATGACAGGCTTCCTTCACTACTTATTGTCTATGTTGTGCTTATGCAGCCTTCTTCTTTGACTCTAAAAAAATTGTGTTAGCATAGGCCTCACAAAACTGAAGTTCATCGGTAATCATACTGTGCATTAGGTGCAACTTTCCTGTAGGTAAAACAGACAAGTTAATATCAATATCACCTGCACCTCTAAATTGGGTGCAGTGGCTGGGGTCTACATGGATGGTCGACACAGGGATCTACACAAGACAAACATCTTCGATCGCTAGTAAGGCTATGTCCAGAAGGTGTGTGCTGGTTACATGTGCGCTCGTATGTGTCTGGCTCGAGTGAGAAACACTCGCTTGAATCAGGCTCACTTGTACTTTTAATTCTTGGATCCCAACCTGTACCACCTCGAGTGCAGTCTTATACTCCACTTCCATATCCATCCATTGATCCTATGTCGTAGACGTGGCCATGTTTTTAATTTCATTTAAGTCATCCTCAATCAACATCAAGACCTCCTCTCCAATGTCCTTAGAACCTTTTCTCTTCTTCCTCATTCCTCTAGTGGTCTGAAAGCTGCTGATCCAGGGTAAAATCTTAATACCCCTTAACCAAGACCTTTTAATTCGACTGATAAATAGAATTGCATTTACTTAAGACGTTAAAGAACTGAAATGAACAATTGTAGCTATAAATAAGAGGAACATAAATGAACAAGATCAGTAATCATAAGAACACATTGTTTGATGACGGAGTTCGTCCATGAGGGACTACATCTCCGGGCCTCGGTGTCAAGATGGTGTAGGCCGCTGAATTATGTGTTGTAAGAAGAGATGTACATGGATTCACTTTCCTATGACATACAAGGAAAAAATTGCCCTCACGCAGGAGTGGCTTGACTTCTTTAAGAGATGTTCCACTGCAAATTTCTCATACATAAAGAAAGACTCCTATCAATATGACCATAGCTGACATGTAGCAAATAAGAGTATCCCGCCAATCTTGGCAAACAAGGGATCTCAACAATACACGTATGAAAAGGAGCATCCCGCAAATCTGGCATAAAAGGGACTCATACATGACACAAATCTATAGCTGAAAGTACATCAAAAACAACACAAAGCAAGATCCCACAACTCATGTATCAACCGGGATCTGCAAGACATAATGCATCTCAAAGAAAAATAAATGAAGAAGTACATGGAATACACATCATATACCTCATGTTGTTATTTGCTGAAGGTTGAACTTCTTTGCGGCTGAATCTGAAAACACCATCAATCTTGTGGCGTCGAGAAAGATGAAAACGACTGCTCACATGCAAAAATCTGACACCGGCATAGTCCACTTCCAAAAGTGGTTGAAAAATCGAAAACTCAGATGCAGAAACTGAGCACGCCATCAGACTCGTGGCGCTGAGTAGTGCTGAAACGACATAAAATTTTTCCCATTTGGACAAAGTCAAAATTTCGCCCTCCTCAAAGTTGGCCTCAATCAGGGTTCCGCCTGCCTCTTTCTGGGCTCATGGTTCCACATGACCTGCATTAAAAAATATTAAAACCTCGGACTGCGTGCGCGCTCTCCCACTCCTCCATGGCCCGGGCGCACTTGTAAAAGGACGAGTTTAAATAAAAAATCACGAGCGGATTTTACAAAGCAACCGTTGGCATAATGGTTAAGGATCCACTTTGTTTGGGAGGAGGTCGGGTGGTCAAATCCCGACCCCTCCATTAAAAGGCCGAACGTTTGATTTTTGTTTTAACCGCATTATATTTTAACCCGCAAATATATATTTTTAAAAGAGTTGATGTAGATGTGGGGGGGCAGACCCATGTTGGGCGGCCCGCCCCATATGAAAACGCACCACGTATAAGAGTGGAGGTGGCGGCGGCGGGGTTAACAACCCCCGCCCCGTATCAACACAACCGTTTTGCCATTGGAGACCGCGGGGGTGGCGGGGTTGACCACCCGCCCCCCAACAACATTTATTTTTAAACATTACGGATTTGCATGGGGTGGCGGGGTTGGTGGCCCGCCACCCTTATTATATATTTTTTTTGTTTTTATTGTATCTTAAAACAAACTGTTGTTTTTTGAACCTTCGAATTTTTGACTGAAGGAGTGCATTTAATGGTCCCACAAATTCGCCCGGAATCTGGCTAGGTTGGTCGGAATCCGGTGGCCGGGTTTCAGCAAAATTGTTGCCTCCTTAGTCTGCCACATCACCAAGTCAACCTCTGAACTGTGACTGCTCCTAACTCCTTCATACGGACTCAGAATTGAGTGCCGTCTGCGCCGTTGGAATTAGAAAGACGAGATCTACAACATGAACTTGTTTCGAGAGACTTTTGAACACTTTTAATTTTGAGCCTTGTACTCAAGCCATTTATACCTGTACCTGATTAATCCACCTGGATCAATCCTCCCCACTGAGGAGCTTTTGGTCCTCCAAAAGCATCAAGCTTTACGTATCATCAACTGTCTGCAACTGTCGTTGAAAGGCGCATCCCCACATGACTCCTTCACCTGGCGTACTTCGGAATTAAGATGCAAAGCCATCATGTACAACTGCTACAATGTGATGTCTGAAAAGGCACATCCCTTGAAGACTCCTTCACCTTATGTACTTCAGAATCAAGATGCAAAGCCAACACCTGCAACTGCTGAAATGCAAATGTCTGAAAAGGCACATCCCTTGAAGACTCCTTTACCTCACGTACTTCGGAATCAAGATGTAAAGCCAACACCTGCAACTACTGAAATGCAAATGTCTGAAAAGGCACATCCCATGAAGACTCCTTCACCTCACATACTTCGGAATCGAGATGCAAAGCCAACACCTGCAACTGCTGAAATGCAAATGTCTGAAAAGGCACATCCCCTGAAGACTCCTTCACCTTACGTACTTCAGAATCAAGATGCAAAGCCAACACCTGCAACTGCTGAAATGCAAATGTCTGAAAAGGCACATCCCATGAAGACTCCTTCACTTCTGTCTTTCGAAATCGGAATGCCAACACCTGCCTAAAGCTGCAACGAACATTACATTCTCAATGTGACCAATAATGACCCAGATGTTTCCATACTTGCCACGAGTTTATAACATGTACTCGGTGGTCAAGCTTACAGCAAAATAAAAATCATACATCAAAAAAATTACAAGACCAGACCTCATCGTCGCATTTCGAAGTGATGGAAAAACTCCTCATCACTTTTACATGAAAGAAATGCATCAGACGAATCATACAACATGACCAAAACATAATCGTCGCATCTGAAAGTGATGGCAACATATCATCACTTTTACATGAAAGAGATCTAACATACGACTTATAAAACAAGGCCAAAAACAATATCATGGTCGCTTAAACGAGTGATGGAAACACATCATCACTTTCATAATAAAAATGCGACAAATGACTTACAAGCATGGCCATGACAAGCTTAACATCTCTAGAAAAACAATCTAGAAGAACCACTTCTCATTTATTAAAACAAGTGGATCATTTCCCTGTGGCGAACTTGCTTGTCGATCAGCTCTTTCGACTTGTGTATGCACGGGCTCTTTGGCTGTACGGCGCTGCTCTGGATGAAGTTTCCAGCATGTGGCTCTTTGGTGGCCACTTCGGTCGCAATGGGTGCAAAAGTTCTTTTTCCTCCAAACCTGCTTAACTGATTTCTTTTCCTGTTGGGGAGAAGGCTTTTCGTGCCTCTTCCTTCTTTGTGCTGCCATCCTCTTCCAGCACTTAGAAATCACATGGTTATTTAAACCACAAAAATAACAAGTTTTACGATGCCATACTTTACGACTGTGGTTATCAACATTATTGTAATCAAAATGCACTCTGGAATAATGAGACTTAGTATACCTTCTGGGGTGGTCTCCGGTGCCATCATGATGATGGGAGCTCACCTCGGTTCCTTCACTGCAACGTTCACTGCCATGGAATGATGGCGAAGTGTCCCTATCATTCCTCTTCCTTGGAGAGTTCATCATTATCTGTTTGCCTTTGATGTCCTTCGAACATCCTTCATCAATGTACCCCAAACCTGCATAACGAGGTCATTGCACAACCTCCAATGGTTCGGTGATGCCTTGGCCACGAATTCCAAGTCCTCCTCCTTTGTACCCCATTTTAGTGAGGAGCCTCATGCCGGTACCTGTGATTGGTATCTCCACACTTCCAACTGAAATGACATCATGTGAAGAAACTGAAGAAAAATCAACACTATTTACCTTAGGTGTTGATTGCGAAACAGATGAAGAAAG
Organism: Pinus albicaulis; assembly: GCA_034641835.2. Taxonomy (NCBI): domain Eukaryota; kingdom Viridiplantae; phylum Streptophyta; class Pinopsida; order Pinales; family Pinaceae; genus Pinus; species Pinus albicaulis. Next base: position 896,557,762 of record CM076577.1, on the reverse strand, counting down.
CTGTTGTAAGCCTTCGTCGCGCTTCACTTCTGTCACTGCCTCTGACACGGCTTGTAGCTGAAGCTGCATCTGCTGCATATCCTCCTTCTCTTTCTGTAGGAATGCTTTTAAGGCATCATGATCTCTCTGAAGAGTTTCGTTGTTGCATTTCAAATCTTCCCACGCCTCTGTCGTGGCTTGCAACTGAAGCTGCAACTGCTGCTTCTCCTCCTTCTCTTCATGTAGGAATGCCTTCAAGGCATCATGATCTGCTTGCAGAATTTCATTATTGCGCTTCCAATCTTCCAACGCTTCTGTTGTGGTTTGCAACTGAAGCTGCAACTGTTGCTTGTCCTCCTTCTCTTTGTGTAAGAGGGTCTTCAATTCTTCGTTCTCTGCTACTTGTTTTTCGTAAGCCTCGTACAACATGTCCACTTTCTCGGACACCCTGAGCATGGTTTCATACATGTCCTTCACACTTTCCATGGCTCAACTCAGCAAACGTTCAATGTTCACGCCTGCAATCCAATCAGCAAGAATACCGGCTCTAATACCACTTGATCCAGGGTAAAATCTTAATACCCCTTAACCAAGACCTTTTAATTCGGCTGATAAATAGAATTGCATTTACTTAAGACGTTAAAGAACTGAAATGAACAATTGTAGCTGTAAATAAGAGGAACATAAATGAACAAGATCAGCAATCATAAGAACACGTTGTTTGATGACGGAGTTCGTCCAGGAGGGACTACATCTCCAGGCCTCGGTGTCAAGATGGTGTAGGCCGCTGCATTATGTGTTGTAAGAAGAGATGTACATGGATGCGCTTTCCTATGACATACAAGGAAAAAATTTCCCTCACGCAGGAGTGGCTTGACTTCTTTAAGAGATGTTCCACTGCAGAACTCTCATACATAAAGAAAGACTCCTATCAGTATGACCATAGCTGACATGTAGCAAATAAGAGTATCCCACCAATCTTGGCAAACAAGGGATCTCAACAATACACGTATGAAAAGGAGCATCCCGCCAATCTAGCATAAAAGGGACTCATACATGACACAAATCCATAGCTGAAAGTACATCAAAAACAACACAAAGCAAGATCCCACAACTCATGTATCAACCGGGATCTGCAAGACATAATGCATCTCAAAGAGAAATAAATGAAGAAGTACATGGAATACACATCATATATCTCATGCTGTTATTTGCTGAAGGCTGAACTTCTTTGCGGATGAATCTGAAAACACCATCAATCTTGTGGCGTCGAGAAAGATGAAAACGACTGCTCACATGCAAAAATCTGACACCGGCATAGTCCACTTCCAAAAGTGGCTGAAAAATCGAAAACTCAGATGCAGAAACTGAGCACGACATCGGACTCGTGGCGCTGAGTAGTGCTGAAACGACATAAAATTTGTCCCATTTGGACAAAGTCAAAATTTCGCCCTCCTCAAAGTTGGCCTCAATCAGGGTTCCGCCTTGCCTCTTTCTGGGCTCATGGTTCCACATGACCTGCATTAAAAAATATTAAAACCTCGGACTGCGTGCGCACTCTCCCGCTCCTCCATGGCCTGGGTGCACTTGTAAAAGGACGAGTTTAAATAAAAAATCGCGAGCGGATTTTACAAAGCAACCGTTGGCATAATGGTTAAGGATCCACTTTGTTTGGGAGGAGGTCGGGTGGTCAAATCCCGACCCCTCCATTAAAAGGCCGAACATTTGATTTTTGTTTTAACCGCATTATATTTTAACCCGCAAATATATATTTTTAAAAGAGTTGATGTAGATGTGGGGGGCCGGACCCATGTTGGGCGGCCCGCCCCATATGAAAACGCGCCACGTATAAGAGTGGAGGCGGTGGCGGTGGGGTTAACAACCCCCACCCCATATCAACACAACCATTTTGCCATTGGAGACCGCGGGGGTGGCGGGGTTGACCACCCGCCCCCCAACAACATTTATTTTTAAACATTACGGATTTGCATGGGGTGGCGGGGTTGGTGGCCCGCCACCCTTATTATATATTTTTTTTGTTTTTATTGTATCTTAAAACAAACTGTTGTTTTTTGAACCTTCTAATTTTTGACCGAAGGAGTGCATTTAACGGTCCCACAAATTTTCCCGGAATCTGGCCAGGTTGGTCGGAATCCGGTGGCCGGGTTTTAGCAAAATTGTTGCCTCCTTAGTCTGGCACATCACCAAGTCAACCTCTGAACTTTGACTGCTCCTAACTCCTTCATATGGACTCGGAATTGAGTGCCGTCTGCACCATTGGAATCAGAAAGACGAGATCTACAACATGAACTTGTTTCGAGAGACTTTTGAACACTTTGAATTTTGAGCCTTGTACTCAAGCCATTTGTACCTGTACCTGATTAATCCACCTGGATCAGCTGCACTTTGTTACTTTAGAAGTCTGCGCTTCTACTTGCTCCACGGTTTCCTTTGGCGTAGTACCATTTTTCTCCGCTTCTGTATCTTTCTCCAAGTCAATAGTTTATCTGGTTGCTTTCGACGTCATTAGGGGAGTTTTGAGGTCTAAAATGGGCCTCCTAAGAAAAATGTACAACCAAAATAAACTTTATAAGAACCAATAGGATTCAAGATGATGATGCCATCCATGGGGGATGATTCACCATTTTTTAATGAAAAGGGTAAAAATATTAAAAAATAATAATATAGTAAAACTACCTTTTCAACTCGTATTTTCAATTTATCTCCCATATTTTTTACTTAAATTTCGAGCAAGAGTACTCATTGGATGAAAAATTTAATTCCTCATCCAAGGAATACCCATGTTGCATACTCTAGATCGACCCTTTTATGTGAAAAATGAGAAATACATGAAAAAACCTGATTGCAATAACGGTTTTCATGTATTTCTCATTTTTCATGTAGCAAAGTCCATCAAAAGTATGCAACATGGGTACTCCTTTGATGAGGAATTAAATTTTGCATCTAACGACTACTCCCACTTGAAATTTGAGTAAAAAAATTGGGAGATAAGTTGAAAATGTAGTTTTTTCTTTTTTCCCTCTAAAATTTTGATGATGTCATCAAATCTGATTTTATTATTTCCACTATTATTTTATAATTTCCTTAGGAGGCCCTTTTTAGACCTCAAAATTCCCCTAATGGGTTTCCTTCTCTGTCGGCTTCTCAGTTATTTTCTCTGGCTGAGTTCCAGTGCGCAGCTTCGTCAGTGTTTTAGGAATGGATGTGGATGCCCTAGGCTCTAACCATGCTGGTGGCCATTCTGCAGTGATGCAGATCAGATAATATTCCATGACTAAATATGGTAAATCATACCAAAATCCCTCATTGGCACCTTTCATACGGATGTGCATATTATGGAAAGTGGCTTTGAAATCGACTATCATCTTGTAATGGTCATATAGCGTGGGATATAGCCTTGGCTTAGATTGCATGAGATAAAGTGAGGCATCAAACAACACCCAAAAAATCTTATTCTCCATGACACACTTGGGGTCTGATGAGTTCCAGAGAGTGGCGTACCACTCATCCTCACACATATGTGGTTCTACCTCAGGAAACTGTGTTTCCTCTGTGGCTTGCTATTTGGTTTTGATCTTTTCTGTGACATCTTTCTCTTGCGCTTTGCCTTGAAATTCAACCATTGGATCTGCACCCTGATTAGGTAGGCTAGTGATCCTATGGATCAGTGAAAAATCAATGGGAATGCACCCTCCCAACCATAGTGCATCATCATGCACGAGCGCTAGAAATTTTCGGACACATATATCGTTTATTGGCCTGCGCCCAAAGTGAGGGATCTGCAATAGATTCAATAGGCCTGCCTTGTGCAGACCCAACACCCATCTCTTCGGCTGTAGGCGTGTGATTTATCCCTCATACTGGACATGGTCTAGGTAGAGTTCTGGCGTAAGTTCAGGAAATTTATCCACGTCCGTGATGTCCCAATCCCCAATTCTAAGTTGTGGAAATTTTGAAAACATGTTGCTTTCCAGTGGGATGTTTTCAGGGATCAAAGACATATTGATGCTCGCTTGCACCTTGTCAAGATCTTTGGGAACCCTTATTGACAGTTTTCGCAGTGCGACATAGGTCGGAAACCGCGAGAATGGTGCGATTTCGACCACATCCTCTTCTTCCTCCATAATTGTCTCAGGAAGCTCTGTCATTGGTCTTTTTAGTTGCTTAGCTATAGTGGACCATGGCTTTAGAGTCTTTCCCCTTGGGGATTTCCTTGTTCTATATGTTTTCCCCTTCTTAGAATTTTTGGGCGCAGGTGTTTCAGCAATCGACGCAACAAGAACCTATGGCGCAATAGGGTCATCTTTGGGTCATGTAGCCATCATACTGGGAAAAATTACGTAACCCAAGCCTTTGCGGCGCAACTCTTCCTTGAATCCCGTATCCAAACTAGACATAGACAATGAGTAGGCAACAAAAATCGAAGAGCTCAAGGAAAGTAATTGACTCAGAAGGAAAAGAGAGCTATTGCTACCCCATAGATGATATTTATACTTGTGGAATGTTTTCAACGGTTCCTTCTGCATTAATGTGTCTCCATAAATGAAAAAACGATCCCAAATCTGGCAAAATCCCTTCATTAAATGCAACCTATCATTAGGGGACTTTTGAGGTCTAAAATGGGCCTCCTAAGAAAAATGTACAACAAAAATAAACTTTATAAAAACCAATAGGATTCAAGATGATGATGTCAACCATGGGGGATGATTTACCATTTTTTAAATAAAAGGGTAAAAATATTAAAATAAAATAAAATAATAAAACTACTTTTTCAACTCGTATTTTCAACTTATCTCCCACAATTTTTACTGAAATTTCGAGTGGGAGTACTCGTTGGATGCAAAATTTAATTCCTCATCCAAGGAGTACCCATGTTGCATATTTTCAATGAACCCTGCTACATGAAAAATGGGAAATACATAAAAAAACATGATTACAATCACGTTTTTTATGTATTTCTCATTTTTCGTGTAGTAGGACCCATCGAAATTATGCAACATGGGTACTCCTTGGATGAGGAATTAAATTTCGCATCCAACGAGTACTCCCGCTCAAAATTTGAGTAAAAACTTTGGGAGATAAGTTGAAAATATGAGTTGAAAAAGTAGTTTTTTCATTTTCCCTCTAAAATTTGATGATGTCATCAAATCTTATTTGGATTTTTCCACTATTATTTTATAATTTCCTTAGGAGGCCCATTTCAGACCTCAAAATTCCCCTAATGACACTCCCATAAATGGTAATAAAGTTGTCTTATCCATATTTACTGTCCCAACGGCTAGTTTCTGGCACCTCTGCGACTTCGTCATCCTCCTCGTGCAGCCGCTGCGTGCCCATCGCACCTTTATACACATCCGCCATCCCATCAGAATATATTTGATACTTTGGCCATATAGTCATTTGGTATGCATAGGGTCATCCTTGTACGGCTTCAATTGGCTTCCATTGACATACCCAGGATGGTATTCTCTGCTCAATGTGGCCAAGCGCACTGCACCTCCATCAGTGATTTCCTTCACAACATATCGCCGTAGCCAATGCATCTTCAACTTCCCGGGGTGGCGCGCAAACTTGCTATCATACAACAAGGCCAAATCATCTTCCTTGAACACCTTTTTCCTGATGTTCCTATCATGCCATGCTTTTTTCATGCACCTTCTGAACTTGATGATAATAATTGGCAATAAAGTGATCTTCTTCTAGTGCAACCAACTGTGATAATGGTTCCACCATGGCATCTACTTCCTCCATATTTGTGAATGCTGCAATGTGCAGACTAGGTGGAACGAACTCCATTAGCAACACAGCTTCTTGCCCATATACCATCTGGAAAGGTGTCCTACCAGTCAACTTCTTGTATGTGGTTTGATATGCCCATAGAACTACAGGTACACACTCATCCCAATCATTCGGTTAGCATTGCACACCTTGGTAAGCGCAATATCCAATATCTTATTGAATTCTTCCACCACACCATTTTCCTGGGGATGATAAGGAGATATCTTCAAATGATGCATCTGGGACTCCTTTGTCAATGCATCAATTGTTTCATTCACAAAATGCATACCCTAATTTCTTATAATAATATTAGGACATCCAAAGCGGGTCAAAATATTCTCAAATATGAATTACGTAGTTGTATCTGCAGTACAATCCTTTATAGGTTTAGCTTCATCCCATCGGGCTACATAGTCCATCGCAATGATAATGTAATGCACACCACTCTTCTTCCCTAGAGGATTGATAGGTCCAATAAATTCTATAGCCCTTTTCTCAAATGCTTGCAACACCATCTGTGGATGCAAAGGCATCTCGTCTCTGTGTGATGGCTTTCTAGTCCTCTAAAATACATCACATGCACAACAATGCACAAAGGAATCATTGTTCAACGTGGGCCACCATAACCCAGCTCGCAAATTTTTCTGCGTGGTTTCCTTACCTGCATAATGACCACCAGCAACCCCTCCATGAGCTTCATCTAGGATGGCACACCTTTCATACTCCATAACATATCTTCGCAAAACTTCATCTACACCCATTTTGTACAACTCTCTAGCAATAATAGTGAAGTCTGTTGCGCACGCCACGAGCTCTTTCTTTTTCTGAACAATATATTCTTTAGGCACATGTCCAGTAGTCAGAAACTAAATAATATCAAGGAAATTCTCATCAACTACATTGATCGCAAACAACTACCCATATGGTAATCCATCTTCTATGTTCGTAGGTTCTTCGCCAGTCTCAATGTGTGATATATGGTCTGGCCCAACATTTAGTCTTCCTGGTTTCACAATAATCTCAAATTCATACTCTTGGAATAGAAACAACCATCCGCAGATCCCCCCCCCCCCCCCCACCAAACACATGCTTATTGAATAGGTATTTTAAAGCACAATGATCAGTAAACATCTTGAAATGGCCTCGTAACAGATAGTGGCAGAATTTCAGCAGTGCGTACACCATTGCTAATCCTTCTCATTCCGTGGTTGAGTAATTTTGTTCTGCGCTTGAGAGTTTTCGGCTTGCATAGGAAATAGGGTGATCAATCTCTCCTGCTCCTGGTTATGCTAAAATAGCTCCGAGCGCAATACCAGAGGCATCAACATGCACATGAAACACCTTTGACCAATCTGAAAATACCAGTATGGGTATTGTGACCATATTTTCTTTTAATAATTCAAAACTCTTCTAACAATCCTCATCCCAGCATAATTTCGCATCCTTCTTGAGTAGCTTCTCCATGGGCGCAATTATCAACGCATAACCCTGAACAAACTTATGATAATACCCATTGTGCCCCAATATTGAGCACAATTTCTTGACATTCCTAGGTATCTCCATATTAACTATTACTGCAATATTCGTAGGATCTACCATGAGTCTTTTCTGGGAGACAACGTGTCCCAGAAGTATCCCAAATGGCACACAAAATATACACTTCTTCAAATTCAATGAGATCTAGTATTTCCCATAGGTGTCCAACATTAAGCACAGATTTGAAACATGCTTCTTCAATAGCCCAAACACAGTCCAATCATCAAAGTATACCTCCAAGAAATTTTGGATAAATTATTTGAAATAAGCTACTACGTCTACGCACGAGAAGATGGAAGGCTCATTATTCAAGCCAAAGGGCATAACTGTATATTGGAAAGATCCCCATTCAGTTTCAAAGGTGGTCTTACTGTGATATTTTAGCACAATCCAAATCTGATGATACCCTGAAAACCCATCTGTGAATGAATAAGATTCTTGACCTCCAACATTATCCAGCATTTCATCAGAGAATGGAGTTGGGAATGGATCATGCACACAAACATCATTCGATTTGCACATATCTACACATATTTTGATTTCTCCTTTGGTCTTCTTGTCTTTCACTACCATTAGACTTACCCAATAGAACTCTTATATTGGTTCTATGATGTTTGAAAAAACCATTTTATCCAACTCTTCTTTCACTTTCTACTTTTATCTTCGATTCAACCTGTATGGGCACTACTTCACTGGGAGTGCCTCAAGTTTCAAAGTGATCTTCATAACTCCAAGTCCCCCAATTATTCCTTTCATCTCTGAGAACTTTGTAGGGAACAAGTCTTGATATTCTTTTAGTAACTCAGTAATGTTTCCTACTGTATCGTCATCCCAGTAGTCTCCAATATTTGCCAACTTAGGTTGCTCTTTAGATCCAATATTCACCTGTCAGATCTTTAGGGGTTTTGTCACATCTAGTGAGGTGATTGAGGGCCTAGCCACTATGCATTGTCCCTCATATTTTGGAATCATGATATTCCTTAGATTCTCTTCACTATCTTCAATCGTCAGATTTCTGAAATTCACAATATCCTTGATCTACGCATCCCGTTTTGGTGGAACACACTCGATTGCAGGTTTTTTTGTATAAAATATGACTTCTTGAATATTATGCAAAGCTTTGGAAATCTTATCAAATCCACTCTCAAAGCTGAATGTTAGGATAAAATTCTTTGTCAACATAGACCATTCACTAGTACCTTGGTAGGTACCTTCCCCAATGTGTGAATGAACATGTGGACCCATTTAGGTCTTGGTTCTACGCCCATTACTTGATTCCATCTAGCCAAATGTCTGCGCAGATCATCCTTTCTAGAGTAAACTTATTCCATTCTGATGATTGGACACTCAAAGCATAACCTGATCATGCACGCACATTCCTCCCAGTTGCCCATGTTTTCTTTATGATTTTCCCACCATCTTGCTGGAGTAGCGAGCAATCCGATATCCAAAGCATGGAATATCTACCCTTCTGGTATAGTTCTTTCAAGCTCTTGTAAAAACATGTTTATATCAGTTAAACCATAATAATGCGGCAATTCACGTACCTTGGATGTTATACATCGAAGAGATCTGGTCACACGATTACATCGCAGTGCAGATACTTCATGCAACCGGTTCTTTGAGTTTTATAATTATTTATAAGAATATGAAAAACACAAGCTATCCTTATCCCAATTAATATTTCCATCTACCGTTGGGTTAATCCAATCTTCCTCGGGCAAAGTCAACTTATAGACTTGATCAATATCATCATCAGTGCGCACATGCTCTGTGTATATTTGTCCTTCTGCGGGTTCTAGAGGAATGATGACCCTGATTCCATTGCTTTCAAACTTCATTCTTATCTTCTTCAAGTTTATGACTCCATCCATATCAATAGCCCAGTCTAGTCCCGATAGTGCAGGACAAGGATCAGTATCATGTACAATTTGTATAACTTCAGAGTCTGCCATCACCTTAACACCCTCGATACTGACTACAACTTGCGACAACCTTCCTAACAGAATGATCTTTTGCTGATTTTCCATGTGCAGTTGAATGGTAGACCACTCCAACTTGTGTTCTCCCATAATCTTCCATGTTTTCTTAGGTAGAACATTGGCATCTGATCCCAGATCTAGAATAGCTTGGTCCATCTCATAAGCACCGATCTACATGGTCATACACATCTCTCTACCCATTCTCTTCTTATTTTTATATATTTTGTTGACAGATCTCTGTTCTTCCATCGGATGTTCCTTCTCTGTGAAATTATCTATCAGAGCCTGAAGGTTCTCTACTTCCTGTTTGTTGTGCAGTAACTTAAGGCAAGCTTGTAGGAATGGTTTGATCTCTTCATCTCCTCCTACTTATTTCATTAGTATAATTGATGTTGATGCACTTCCCTCTACAAATTATTTTCATGCCTCAACAAAAGCCTCCTTTGTGCGCTACAAATCATATCCCTCTTTGTTCTTAGGTGCCTTATGGATCCTCATTTCTGTAGCCGGTTTCTTTCCCTTATCTTCATTAGTAGCTACACCACTCCTAGTGACCACATTTACACTGAGATCTTCTTCACGGGTTTCTTCTTTAGCCATTTGAAGATTCTGTGTTGGACTCTACGTCCTTTTTTCCTGCATTATAGCAATCAAAACAAGGTAATATTCTATCACGTAGTCAAATTGTCTATAATACCTGCATGATTGTCGTGCTAGATTTGGATAGTTGCGCACATAGTGACCAACATCTCCGTAGTTGAAGAAAATAACTTGTCCTCTTCCTCGACCAGCTGATGGAATTCCTCGTCCTCTTCCTCTGCCCTGGAATCCACCACACCCAAAGGGGGATGCTGGTCAGGTAGGTTCACCGTGAATTTTATATATTTCAAATTTGTCCAACATCATATCATATGTGTGATAGTGATGCTCATCATGTCCTAGTGATGAAAAAAATCTAAGAATAGTTGCTTCAACTCAGGCTGATACTTTCCAACCCTTGGACAAATTTTTTTTTCATGCAATCCAACAACTTGAAATATTGTGCACCATACTGTGCTCTTTAATGGACTAGGGCCTCTGGCGTTTAGATAATTATTGAAGACAGGACATTGATCCTTTAGTGCCCAACAGCTTTGCATTTTATGCACCAAACCTCTGCGCATACCTCCTTTCCCTTGTCTTTGTGTAGGCTTTGAATCTCTAAATGCATGGATTCCAGTTGAGTCTAAATCTGTTGAGTTCCAAGCGCAAAAGGTGTTGGGGTAGCTTGTAGTTTCATGGCAATCTCCACAGCCTCAGACTGTATGGAAATATTTTGCTGACCCAAGGGTTGGTGGATATGCGAGAGCAACATAGCAATAAACCATTCCTTATGTTGAGTATCATCGATGGAAAATTCACCATCTCTCATAGTGCGCTTCAGCCTCTTATCTGCCTCCCACACAGATTCATTAAACTCCTGATGAATCTCTTTCATTTCTGTAACCAACTGCACATATGATTTAGGCTTCTTGAACTGTTATTTAAGGCATATTTTATTTGGTCCAAGGTGGCATTAGAGTTTTCTTGAAAATATCTGATATACCAATCTAATGCGTGATCTTGGAAAAAAGTGGCTAGCTACACTTTCTTAATATCATCATTATTAACCTGCTGAGCCTCCATACAACATGAGTCACAAAAAAAAATGCTCAGTGTCTTCATTTCCAATACCTCTGAAATTAGGTAGCTTCATCGACGCGGCCATCTCTATGCCTAGGGAAGGTGGAGGTGGTGGTGGAGATGGATTGTGCGGTGGAGTGGGTGCTTTATGAGATGAGTGTAGAAGTGGAGTGGATGGGGTTGGAAAAAGGATCAAGGTTCTTTGATCGTTCTGGTTTGATGAAACTTCTTGTTCAAAGTCACTAAAGCTACTAATTTTTGGTTCACGTTCACTATCACATCTATGCTTCATAGGGCTATAAATAATTTTTTCTAGATCTTCGCGATAAATATTTCCACTACACGTAGTCAGGCCTCTTCATGACATTCAAGCAATATGTTGACACAGATAGTCCTATTCACATAATAGCATCTCTAGCAAAAAATTCAAAGAGCGCAAGAACTTACCTCTAGGTCCCTTAAAAAACCCGAATCTCTTTGCTTCAGAATGACACAAATTCATGAATGGAAAATTCTGTCACAAATCCTCCCAAGAGGCGATTGATCCAATGATCTACTGCGTAGGGTGATCTTATTGTCTAACTTTGATAATTGTTGAATCAATTTAGGAGTCCACTCAGTGACTGCGTTGTCTTTCACGTAGGTTTTAAAATCATTAAATCGCGACAACCACTCTTGCATCTTAGTTTCAAAGGAGCAAATGAATGTCTCGTGAACTTTTGTATAGAAGTATTTCTGTACCCACTTTTTTTTAGATAGCTTAAGACTTCGATTCTCTTGGAGTGTGAATTCAAGGATCTTTCTATCAAGACAATCTTGCAACTTGTTCTGCGAACAGTGCCACAACATCAAATCTCCCTCAAAATGATGTCGGTCCTGGCAATGGAACCATTTTTTGGCTTGAGTGCTCCTGACCCAGGTTCAAAGTTTATCTCATAACCAACAAACCCTCCAACTACTGGCCCTTTCGGAAATGACCTTCTTGCACGGATCAAAGTCTCACCTAGAGTAGTATGGGGGGGTGTTGGTGTTAGTCATCAGTAATTTTTTGCTATTTTGTAGATGAATAAATAATTATCCTAGATTTCTAAAAACAAAATTCATGAATATTGTGAGTTTTAGAAATCTCACTGCCTTAATTATCCTTCAGAAATTTTTTCACTATCCTACTCTTTTTCCATTTCATGATCACCTTATAACTCCTACAGACTCCAAATGGCTTATGCCTCTCATTTCCATCCTTTTTCCTACCCATAATCTCATTACTCTACTTTTCCCTTACCTATGACTCCATTTTCCATCTAGGGTTTTCCTATAAGCCTAACTCATTCCCATGATTCCCCAAAAGTCCTCAAGCATTGGTGGTCTCAAAAATATCTTTGTAGGCTCTTTAGATAAATCAAGTACATTGGATTTTGAATCTTCATTACACCACTTGATCAATACTCCGGTTTTCACTTAAAGATTCCAATCCAATTTTTAGTCAAATAGAGGTCAAAGAACTCCCCACTAGGTCAATTAGGGTTTCATGTGTTCCAAGGTCATCATTTCCATAGAAGACTATCATTCAGTTTCAGAGTCTGCATATGAGGTAATGGACAAGATTGAAACTTTTGAAGAAGTTTTAAAAGGTCATATTAGCAAGAATAAAGCCATAACAACTCATAAACATTATTCCTCCATCATTTTCCAAGAATTCTTTCCAAAGGACAAATCATTTGCTACACCTAGGGCCAGTTTTGCTTCAAACTATGTTTTTGACCAAATAGAGATGAATTTGACAAAAGTGAGAGAGGTTTTTGTCCATAATAGGTCCAAGAAGAAAAGTCTCCTTCATATTTTACACAGGTATCATGGTTTGGGAGCAATGTCAAAAATACAGGTGTCACGGGAGAATTGCTGCACTTCTGGAGTGACCTTGGTAAAATCAGGTTTTCTGATAGCTAGATTGTCCAAATTACTTTCTTAATAATTCAAATCACAACTAGACTTAAATATATTTCCAATGAGCTATCATGAGCTCAATTTTTAGTTGAGGAAGGCATCCAAAATTTTTCTGCACCAGCACTCTGCATTTTTGCACCATCATTCAACACTTTTTGACCAATCTTGAGAGAATCAACATTTTATAGTTCCAATCAACTCCAATCAGAGAAAAGAAGGAATATTTGGAAAGTAGATAGGATAATATTTACAACGTGCTATCACAGGCCCAATTTCAACATCGGGAAGGCCTCCAAATTCCCTCTACAAAAGGCTCTATGCATAGGGAGTTCAAGCGCTGCACTTAGAGAGCCCGATTGGCCCAGAACCTGCCCGACGCTGCACTTAGAGGGCCTGACTAGCCCAGAATTCTTGGCGTTGTGCTTAAGAGGACTTGACACCCGACAGCTTGTGCAGAGTGTTGCGCCTAGAGAAAAAGCCTCTCCCACCTGCAAAAAATTGCCAAAAACACAAGGGGACACATTCAAGCTACATCTAAGGACCTGCAAACAAGTTAACATTGGTAGGTGCATGTTTCCTTATCTTCCAAGTGCTTTTTTTGAATTAATGATTAAGGGAAAGTGATAAAACCATAGCTCCTAAAAACCCTAGGTCTTCATGGCAAACAACCCTCTGTTTTGACTTCCAAACAAGCAATTATCAGTCAAGGAGAGTATGAGTTAGGGTAATTAAAAATCAGTTCAAGTTAAGCCCTCCTTCAAGCCCAAAGAAAACCAGTTATTAATCCACCTCCATCCAACTCATTTGCAAGAGCTGCCCTCAACATCATTTCATTTCACTCCTCCTACCAAGTTTTATAAGCATGCCTAGGGTTGTCTAAGGGCAGCACTAGTCACCATATTAGATGAAGAAGAAAGTGGCAGTGAACAAGCAAGTGACAATGAAGGTGAGAGTAACAATGAATCAAGCCAAAGTGAATATGAGGGTGATGATGAGTTGAGCCAACAAGAAGTATACAACATGGAAATAGGGGAGGATGATGACAGTAAAGAAAATCAAGAGGCTTTGGAAGCTAAAATGAAGGTCACAACAGTGATGAAACAAGCATCTATAATGAGGAACAAAGTGAAGGTGCACAAATCAGTGAAGAGGCTAGTAGTGAAACTAATGTTGAAGGTAAAGAGGTAAGCAGGATTCAGGGTGATGAAGAGGAAAACATGAAGACAAATGATGACAGCCATAAGGAGGACACCAAAATGAGCCAAATTGAACCTTTTCCCTTGGCATACCACGTAGGAGAAAGACATGTGTTTGCTACCTCTAAAAGGAAAGTGGCCATGAATTCTACCCCTATTAGGCCAAAGGAAAAATGCAAAGATAAAGGCAAGGGTAAAAGCAAAGACAAAGGCAAAGAGGGACCTTAACCTCCAAAAAAAAGATGACTAAGCACTATGCATTGCAAAATCAAATTGCAAAGGCTAAACTCAAGAGAGCCCTTGCCAAGCTACAGGCACTCAAAGAGGAAAAATACCATGTAAAACTTGGAATCTTGCCTCAATATTTTCTACAGGCTTCTCAAACCCTATGAGGAAGGTGTCCACCAATTTTGGGAGAATTTTGACAATTTTTGGTTTTTTGCAAATTTTGAGGCCTATAAGCGCATCACCCCTGGCGCTACGCTTTTTCCTCAGAAATCCTCAGAGGGAGAACTTTGAATTTTTGGAATCCTCATGCCTATTACAATATACTCAAAAAAATTTAGAGCATTTGGAGCATTTTTGACCCCTCAAAAGGCCAAAAAACACCTCATTTTTCACCTTTTTGCCTCATTTTCAGGCTTGGTGCTACGCTTAGAGAAGTTTGGGGAATTTGGATTTTTGGATAGGTTACAGGAGCCCAATCAGAAAAATAAACGTAATTTTGAAATTATACTCAACAAGCTTTCCAACGGGCCATCACGAAGAAAAATCCGACATCGGGAAGGTTACCAAAACTTGGCTGCAAGTGGACCCATTTTCTGCCTGTGTTGGCGCTGCACTCAGAGAAGTTTGGGGAATTTGGATTTTTGGAAATGTTAAAAGAGCTCAATCAGAAAAAAATATATATATTTGGAAATTAGACTCATCAGGATTTCCAACGGGCCATCACGGAGAAAAATCTGACATCACGAAGGTCACCAAAACTTGGCTGCAAGTGGACCCATTTTCTGCCTGTCTTGGGGTTGTGCTCATAGAAGTTTGGGGAATTTAAATTTTTGGATAGGTTACAAGGGATCAATCAGAAAAAAAAAGGTATATTTGGAAACTACACTGAGTTCGATTTCCAACGGGCCATCACGGAGAAAAATCCAACATCGGGAAGGTCACCAAAACTTGGCTACAATTGGACCCATTTTCTGCCTGTGAAGGTGCTGCGCTTATAGACTTCACTGTGTGTTTTTGGCCAAAAGTCAACAAAACACACTCATTTATTGCAAAATGATATTTTAGTGTTTTTTGAGGAAAATCACTCTAAAATTAGATGCTAGGAGTTATTTTGGCATTTATTTCATGGGATATTTTGTGCCTTGGGCCTTGCATGGTATGTTGGGCATTAATGATATTTATGAGTGATTTTGACATTTCCCAACCTATCTAGGGTTTTTGCCCTCCTTTTCTAAATAAATAGAGCATTAGGGCTTCATTGTAAAATGTTGGCATTTGATGACTCTTCGGAGAAATACATAGTCTTTTGGAGGTTGAAGAGAAATTGGTGTTTTGGAGCTTGTGAATGGCTTGTTTTGCTTATTGAGGGAGGAGGCTTGCTTGGAGGATCCCTGAGAATGGTGAAGTGCTTCTATTTCGGTTATTGTTTTTTTATGTTTCATTATGTTTGCATCTTTCTATGTTGTGATAGAAAAAAGGATTTAAACTAAGAAATGTTCTTCAAGGGCACCTTAGCTCTGTTTGTTCTTCATTCCCTCTATGTTTTCTTCTGCTAGGAAATTTTAGAGAATTCTTAATTTCTCTCTATACCCCCTAAGCTTGTTTATTTCATGAATGGTTTAATACAGTAGGTATCAAAGATGATTTATGGCTAGCCCTGCTTGTTTGATGTCTCTAAACACTGTTATTTAGGTCTCTCTCCAAAGTACCATTAATTAGGTCTACCAAAGAGGCTATGTTTGGATCATACCCTTTGTCCATGCTTGAATAATTTTTTTGGAGATCTTCATAACTATGATCAATGATGTTTAGGCATTCCATCTTCTTGGATTAAAGTTATATGTGTATCTTGAATGTTTTCTAACCTTGAAGGTGAAATCACTAGAAGTTAAATGAGTTTCTCACCTTCTATATTTCATTGGAATGTTTGTCTTGAATGCTTATTTGCTTAAGTTGAATCAAAGAGTTACTGGTTTGCCCTATCTATTGATTGCTTCTTCATGCTTATGTATTTAAGTACCTTCTTGTTAAAAAGGTACATGATAAAGGATTCTTGATTGCCCTTTGCTCTACCTTTGTTCACAAAATGGATGTCCATCTCATTTCCCATAAACCTTGAAAATCCATTGACCAATGCTAGATTTTCCCTGTAATTCTCCTTGATCCATTGTTGAAATTCCCATGAATTTTATAGAATCCATAGCCCAATGACTTGAATATTTCCTCATTCCATCTATTCTACTTGACCATCTTACCCAACCAAAACAATCAAACAAACCCTACACTTAACAACTAGCCTAAAATCAAACCCTAAGAGAAAACAAGTTCACATCCTTTGCATACAATAGAGAGAGCCCTCTCTGAGTCCAGGAAGGCTAGGTCCTAGGACTCCAAAGACTGGTCTGATGTTACCTTGTGCATTTGGTCTACCAAACTACTAAATCACGGGAACCTAACATAATGGTGATCAAGGTGGGACCTTCTAAGTCAGTGACAATCTAAGTATAACTTAGGACCTCAGAAAACCCACAAACATCCTTAGATTGGACCTTAATTGTTGATGGTGGACAACAAGTACATCCTTAAAATAGTAAACATCATCCACCTGGTGACTCCACAACTCTCCATAGACCTAAAGACTCCACTAGAGGAAGAACCTAAAACATGACCAGTCACCCTAGAAAGAAAGAGCACTCAGGCCTAGATTGGATTCAACAAATTATTGTTTTTATCTATAACTATGTTCTATCATACTTTAAGCCTGATCAATAATGCACTGGTGAGATCCACATTAATCATTGGAAAGATCTCAAGCCTCAAAAAGCTGAGCCTCAAATTGCAGACCATGAGCAGACTTATACACCTGTGGAAGACCTAGTGAAACATGAGCCTCATGCCACTTTTCCTACTCTTGCTGAAACCTAAAATAGTCACAAATCTCTTTTTTCACTACCTATACCCACAAAGGTCTCAAAAAGATACAAGCATCTGACTTTGCCTCCTATCCTCCAGGCCCTCCCAGCAAATCTTGCAAATAAACTACCCATATTTGATGGAGAAAACTCAAAAGTCACCGCTAAAGAATGCATTCAAAATCTTGAGAATCTACTTGACCTATTTGAAATAGAAGAAGATGATGTGCAGATTAGAATGTTTGCCTTATCATTACAAGGAAAAATTAAGAGTTGGTTTAAGGACCTTCCAGTTGCAAGCATTAGCAATTTTCATCAATTCACTCAAGTTTTCTTAGATAGGTGGGCAATCATGGGAAATGTTCTTCTCATCATAAAGGAATACAACCATTTGAAAAGACATCCAGGGGAGACATTACAACACTTTACATCCAGGTTCAATAAAGTATACCATGCAATACTTGCTAAGATAAAGCCACCCCTAGGGTGGGCTCTCTTGCACGACCCAAATGATTTTGACCCAGAGATGGTTTTCTAGATAAGAGAAAGAGATCCTTCGACCTTGGAGGAAATGCAAAGGATAGCAGTTGATGTGGAAACCAAAATACTAAATAGGGAGGCAAAGCTAAGAGTAATAGAGAAAGACAAACAAGATCAAGAGAAACTAATATCTTCAGAGGTAAAGCTAGAGATGTTGATAGATACAATCAACAAAATGATGCATATACTTGGCAGGAAAGAGTAAGAGTACAAGGTTGAGGTTGGTGCTGATTATTCAAAACAGCCTATACCTTTTCCTTGGGAAGAAAAAACTCAGTCATTACAAGGCAAGAATAACAATCAAAATATGCATGTTGAGAAAGATTACAAAGAAGAAGATGTTGAAAGTTGTCAAGTAAGTACTAGATACCTTCCAATATCTTGTGCTTCACTACTAAGAGAGCATTACAAGCAAATTGAAAATGGAAACAAGGTGGAATGCTCTAAAGAATCAGTAAGGGAAGAAATGGATAATGAAAACCCTTTTTCAAATTCAGAAATTCTCCCCTTAAGACATCTTGGTGTAGCTGTTGGGATTACAGAATCTAAAATAAAGAAGGAGTCAACAAATTTAGAGTCTCTACCCTTATGCTTTAATTCTTTTCATATTATCAAAAGAAATTGGCACCCTGAGAATCTATTAGAGGCAATCCATGAATCTCATGCTCAAGTTAACCACTAGTAAAACATGATGAAATTAATGACTAGGTGACTTAAAAAAGTTAGTCACCGCAATTATTTCAAGTGAATTACTACTAAATTTGAGCAATTTTAAGTGACCGAACTAAAAATGACTAACTTAAATGACTAATTTAGTCTAGAAATAAAATATATGACTAGATAATACGTGACTAAAATAAACGCGACTAAATTAAATGACTAATTTATTCCACGACTAAAATATATGACTAGATAATTAGTGACAAAATAAAAAATGATTAACGAAAACAAACACTATAGTGAAAGAAAAAAAATATGACCAACTAACTAGTGCAACAAGTATATGAATTAGTAATTTATGCTAGTCATTTTTAATTGTGTCACTCTAGATTTATGCTAGTAATTTTTAATTGATTACGAGACATCTTTAGTTCTCGACTTGATATGTATAACTAGTAGAAAATGAGAAATTAGTGACTAAAAAAGTTAGTCACCTCAAAATTTCCAAGTGAAATACTACAAAAAATGAGCAATTAAGTGACCCAACTAAAAACGACTAACTTAAATGACTAATTTAGTCTTGGGCTAAAATATACGACTAGCTAATAAGTAATACAATTAAGAATGACTAATGTGAGTGACTAATTTAAACTAAACTATGGCTAGCTTCTAATAATGTGTTAATGAGCTCTAAGTGAAGTTCCCCGAAAACAATGGGCTACCTACAATTTTCCACCTCCTTAAAGATTAGTAGATATTACCCTTATGTGTAAACCTGATGTCCCCTTTCCCTCTTTATATGAGCATATATACTTGTTTATATTAAGGAGTTACTCAATAATTTTTATTGATGCCCTCATGCCAAAATGATCACTCTACAATTTTTCTAAATCATTAGATATAGCCTACATCTTTTTGATCAAAAATTAACAACATACTCAAATAAAAAAAATTAACCTCAATAATAGTTACATAACCTACCACGTCAATGAGACATTTTCACCAAACTAAAATTAACATATTAAAATTTACTTTCTCACTACCTTTATACTTAATCATCAAAATGTGAGTTTTTTCAAAACCTACTATTTTTTCTTTAATAATCAATATGTAGATTTGGATTTTCAAAATCATTAGATATACCTCTCCTTTTAAAGAAAAAAAACATAAAAAAAAAATTAAAATAAAAAAATAAATCAAATTTAATCAAAAATTACAAAATCAAATAAAAATAAACATAAAAATTAAATAAAAATAAAAATAAAAATTACAAAAATAAATTTAGATTTTCAAAATCATTAGATATACCCTGCCTCTTTTAAAATATATATATATATATATATATATATATATATATATATATATATATTTTAAATAAAGAAATAAATTAAAATTTAATAAAAAATTATAAAATAAAATCAAAATAAACGTAAAAATAAAATAAAATCAAAATTAAAATTAAAAAATAAAAATAAAAAATTATAAAAATAAATAAAAATTTTTACCAAAAAATAATTAATAATATTAATAACATGAAAAAAATAAAAAATAAAAATTACAAAAATAAATTAAAAAAAGCGAAATATTAATAATATTAATAACATGGAAAAATTAACCTCAACAATATCGGCGCAATTGACATTTTCGTATTATCCTATTAAAATTTTCTTTCCCACTCTTTTCTCGCTATTTTTTTTCCTTTGATTATCACTTTGGATTCGGAGTACAATTGACATTTTCGAAATTTTTTATTAGCCTATTCAAATTTACATTCCCGTTCCTTTGGTTGTCGCATTTGGGAGAGAGTTTGTTCCTCTTTGGATTCGACTACAAGAGGAGTTTTGATGCTCTTGATTTCGATGGGATTCCACGCAACATTCGTAGAGGAAGTGATACATTGGAATCCGCTGCAACCGGAGGAAGTGATACATTGAAATCCACTGCAAACTTGAGGAAGGTGTGGACTTGATCTTTCAGAATGGACAAGGTTTTAGAGAAAAAGGGAAGGTGAGAAGGGCAAGGGTTCGAAACCTTGAAAATGAAGATGAGAAGGGCGATGCTAACAACAAGTGAGAAGTCCTGTGAATTCGACATAATAGGGAAGAAGCGGCGATTTCAAAGAAGAGTGATTTTTTTCATAATACAACAGATCGATCCGATGAACTTAGACAAACATCCGAGCAAGGTATGGACAAAAATCAAAATTCCGAAGCCAAATGAGGAGTGATAAATTGAGCCAAAAAACTAGATATCACGAGTATTATCACTCGATGCCACATTTGGGATCAGTTAAAATGTTAAAATTTAGAGCAGCTATCATGCATGATGTTCTTGATGTAATGCCAGTGTGATTTTAATTTTTCCTCTCGTGATATAACCGATAGGAAGCACATCTTCTTTGAATGCTAGAACCTTCAAGATTATTATTTTTTAGTCTCAAACTATTCATTAAAGGATAAAACGGACTAGATTTTTTCCTTGTTTATAGACCTGCCCAAATTATCCTTGAATACTGATGGTATTAGATAATTTGTTTAGCTTCTCCTAATCCGAATATGGCATCCCCATCCCCAAATTGTAGCTGAGTGTCAGAATCAAAATCGAAGAGATCAAATATTGAAATGGCTCGAGTGAGACTTCATTCTCTCGTTTCTTTCGACAAGCTTTCAAAGTATTTGCTAGAATGATAAGAAAGTGGGGATAAAAGGTAACCATGTCTTAATCCTCTTAGCACTCTGTCAAAATTGGAATGTTCTTCATTAACTGTAAGTACACAAGAAGCAATTGATATGCATTCAAAAGTCCAATTCACCATACTCATTGAATCCAAAAAGCTCGAATGGTTTTGATGAGAAAGTCTCAATTAGCCTTACCATATCTGGAATCGAGGGACACTTCATAATATATTTGTAGTCAATGGTTCTCCAGCTTTTTTTTGCTTGGAGAATGAATATTTATGGTATATTGCCATAAAGTCAAGATAGTTGAATCATCATCTCGATAAGCTATTTTCCTTTCTAATGTTATTTTTTCCCTACCTCTAGTTTATCCATTTGTTTCTCAAAATGTACAAAACTCAACTCGAGTTTTATTATCACTATGCTTACCACTTTCAAACATGCTTGTAGATCCCCTACATGAAAATGCTTTAACTCTGGAAAGTTGCGACGGTTGCCTTCTAACTTCATTGGATGTCCATGGCATGATGGTGAGGACTCCATCACTCCCTGCTTTTCATACCACTTCAAATCGATATTGAATGAAGGTATTCCCGGAGGTTTATGCCTCTAATCCCTGTCTTGGTTACCCTGCCATTAATGAATTCCATCTACCCAATTTGTGCCTATCACCTCTCTGACCTTCTCCCTACATGAGCACGTATGCGTGCGGTAAAGGATTTATCTCCCTTATTATTAATCTCATCTTTGTAAGGGAGTTGTTTCACATTCTACAATACCATTATTAAGGAGGTGAGGGGGTACTTAAGGCCCTTCACTTCCTTAATCGCATTGTTAATCTTAATAAGCTCAAGGCTTGATTCTTCGACAATGGCTTGGTCAGCTAGCCAATCCACCAACTTATTACGTGACTTCGTTGTGTGTGAGACCTTGGAACTTAGAAGGAAATCTCTATTCATTGTAAAGCCTCCGAATCCAAGCATATGTTGCCATCGATGAACCCGATTATTGACTTTGGGCTGTCCTCTGTTCAATATGTTAATTAGAAATTCGGAGTTTGTCTTATTTTTCAATCCTTTGGAATCCTTAAGATTTTATTAGGGTTATCCCTCAACTCAGAGGAGGCTTCTACCTGCGCTATGGCTACTTATTTCTTTGTTTGACTTCCCATAAATTTTTTTCCTTGTAACAAAACATTTCACCCTCCAACATGTAGAAAAGGGTAAGATATTCTTCGTGGCTCAACATCGTTCAACAAGAAGGCTTGAAGCCATTGCAAAAATACACTTGATATGAGCTCATCATATCACTTGTGGGAATTGAACCTGGGCGGGGAGGATAACAATCATTCCTCCTAACCACCTGAAATAAACCCAATTGACATTTGAATTCATATATTATGAAGTTTGTAATACATTTCTATAGCTTCTTGATAACCTCTGATTTCCTTGTGGGGTTGGTCATTTTCAAATTAGCTCCTGAACTTATTGTTTCCAAGGGGCAACATTTCTAAACATTTCATTCCATGATGCCCATATCTCTTTTGCAAAAAAACACTGTGTCAGGATGTAATCATAGGTTTCTTCATACCTTTAACAACCATTAGACCTGGTTGGGCATTGTACACTTCTTCTCTTCAAATTTTCATGTGTAATTATTTTTCCGTTTCACTGCTATCCATTGAAATGCTGCAACTTTGGGCCATATTCCTGGGTACCATATTTTCTTCTAGGCTTTAATCTAAGAATCGTCGCTCTTCTAATAGAACCATGCCTTATCCTTCTTTAAGTGAGTAGGATCCTCTTGATGTGGGATTTCAACACAAGACTTCTTATTTGCTTTGGAATTTAGTGAATCTAAATCATAGAGCCTCCTTGATTGCCTTTGCCTCATCAGTTGAGAGTCGAGACATTTGTTGGTCATGTTAAAGGATATTTCCATTTTATTTTAGTGATAGACTAAAGAGTTTGTTGGGACTCGATCCAATAATCCTTTGTTTTGGTTCACCCCAAATTGAGCACAACCTTTCGATTCGTCCGCGAGCTTGGATGCTTTTGAGAGGCTATTGTCCAACCCATGCATACTCACAAAAGTCTTCCTTTTCTCCATGTAGGACATCTTGGGAAATCCAACTATCTATTAAATTTTTTTGGATCGTATTATTTCTTATGCTTAATCATTTAGGGACATCATCATATCGTGAGTCCCACAAAGGTAGACATGTTCCCTATTCCCCCATGTATCTTTTTTTTCTTAAAATTTTGACACAGAGACCTGTTTTTGTCAGAGTTAAAGCACCAATATATTCTTAAACATCGATATTGTTTTACTGGTCTTCTTACCCCTGCTTCTCATTCCAATTTAGGCATAATTATTTGTTTCCAACCTATTAGGTGCCACTTTTTATCCTTTAATGCCTCTTATCAGGAGAGTTTTATTAACTTTATCCCTCTCCAAGGGAAATGATCTCGGGGTCAACAGATTGGAATTTTAGAAGATGCACATAGCTAATAACTATTAGATAAGGTTAATCTGTTTGCCAGAGAGAAACACATGGAGCCTTGTTTACCGGTCTTCTTATCCTTGCTTCTCATTCCAATTTAGGCATAATTGTTTGTTTCCAACCTATCATATGGTGCTTTTCTCCTTTGATGCCTCTTGTCATGAGAATTTTTTATTAACTTTATCCCTCTCCAAGAGCACTGATCTCAGGGTCAGCAGATTGGAATTTTAGAAGATGGGGATAGGTGATAAGTTAACTATTAGATAAAATATGAAGGGCGATACAACAAGTGTATCAACCACATGGTATTATGAAAGAACTCTTAAACAACCATCCAACTTCCAATATGAATGAAACAAGGTTCCCTTGTATGGATTAATTTCCCACGTTTACCCATGACTCCATATGATTCCTTTGTTGAGGGACAAGATACTTTCATATTTCTCATATTGCAGTTCCTAATCTTACTTCTATTTGGAGGTCAAAGGTGGCTTTCATTAGATTTTAGAGGCGTCGATGCTCATTCTTAGGGCGTTTTTATTGCAAGACTCAAGTCCATGTCAGATTGAATAAGAAGATAGAGAAGCTCATATGGTCAAAGAACCCTTCTGGGGTTTATACTCCAAAATCTAGATATATTGTTATTAGTTTAGATGGGGAGAAGAGGAATCATGTGTGGTGGAGGAGAGTTTGGATATTTAAATATCCCTCAAAGGCTTGATTTTTATGTGGTTTGCACTAAACAAAAATACTTGACTTGGTATAATCTTCTGACAAGGAATAGAGCAAGACTTGATAGGTGCAAGTTTATGCAAGGTATGTGAAAACCAAAAAACATCTTGTCATGGATGCAACGACACTATGCAAGTCCTACTTCTCCCTCTTCATATTTAGAATTAATAGGGGAAAAATGGCGATGGTCGAGTGGAAAACCTAGTATGCTTTGGATCATGGATTTGGAGGCGTAGACGACCATGCGGTGGCACCGATCGAGAAGACCACCGCTATTGCTCGGGTTTTTCGCCTCGCACATGTGTCGGATCGGGAGGTTTTTGATTGGAACTAGTTTCCCTTTGAATGCATGGAGGCCTCTTTCCGACTTCTGCGGACTCTAGCCTTGCCAAAGGGTGGATGCCCATGATCTACGATGGGCTAGAGCAATTTCCTACTCGCTCCGCCTACATGCTCAGTCCCGAGAGTGGTTTGGTCGCAAATACTCGCACATAACCTCTGCGATCGCGGTTTTTTTGTAAGGTATGGTGACCTTTTTTCAACGCTTTGGCACTATGCGAGCATCGTGCTTTCGTGGTGGCCAACCCATAGACATGCCATTCCAAGGAAACTTGAGATTCGAAAGCAACTAAGGGCAAACTCCCCACTGGGATACCGTAAATGAAGGACAACGAAGCTCACAAAACCAACATATGAAATGTGATATCGGGTAAGCTCGCACATTTTCAAGTTTTCATAAAGCCCCCGCTGGGGAATAGTTTTATAGTTTGGATACAGACACAAACATGGTATCCAATATGAAAGAAAAATTTAGTTCTATCTCTCGGTTACCTCACCCGTCATCCGGTCATTGATTCATGAGGGAAATCTCTATGGACTCTTGCGCTATCAAGGTCTACCCCATTGGTCCTGGTTCCACCATCTACCTTAACTCCGCGATCATGGGTGGTAAAGCTAATGTAGAACAAAGCCCAAGGACCCTCTCGGGGTGCCAACACCTCAAAACTAGAAACCCCCAAAAGGACCCTCTTGCGAAAATGTTCTGCAGGGGAAAAAATGAGCAAAGCAACATTTAGAATCGCACCAACAGAGAGTACCCTCCCAAAGCCATACATTTTGGAACAACAAAAATGTGTGCCCGAACCAACTATAGATACCTAGAGATAGAGGAGCATCGATCTACATTTGAATCTCAAGCAATAATATGTAGATTCAACTTCTTTTGGCCCAAACCAATGGAATTGTTTCATTGGATTTTCACCAACTCGACCATGGATCGTGAAATTTATCTATGCTCTAAGGGTTTCTTCATAGTCAAATTCCCATCATTGAAAGCCGAGATATCTTACTAAGGGATGGACCGTAGTTCGGGGATCCACAGACTCTTCATCACACCATGGTTTCTTGATTTTGACGCAAACACAATGGAGGTTACTAGAATGCCTGGGTTTGCTGTCATTTATACAACCTCTCGCTTCATTTTTGGAATGAAAATGTTCTAGGAGGCATTAGGAAATCATCCTGGAGATATATAAAACAGATACCCGAGCGTTTGGAGGAACGCATCTACACTTTCGCATCGAATCATGAGGGAAGTGGACCTTAGCAAAGGTCTACCAGAGAGCATTCAAATCGATACTCAAACAAAAAAATATGGACACAAAATTTAGACTATGAAAACACAACATTCAAATGCAGATATGTGCAAATACCGTACACTTACAAAACACATGCACTGGAAGCAAAACAAGATAACATAAAAAAAGAAGAAGACAGGGAAAGTTGCCAAACGATGGCAATTTCCATCGGAGGAACCAGATGCGGAGACAAACAAAGAAGAGGAAGAACCCATACCACACGAGTAAACGGACGCAAACTCTCGGGGTGCACAAGAACGAGAAATGCAAGATCCTTTTGACATCACCACCATGGCACAAACTCGACAATGAATTCAAGGGCACCCTGGACAAATGGTGGAAATAAAAGACAACACATATCGATACATCGGACTCGATAAGGACAATGGAGCACTCACCGAAGATAAACTAGGTCGCCTCGATCTCGCTACGCCAACTCAAGGGGCTTGCGAAAGGTTGAAAAGAAAAAAAGGGAGAAAATCTTAATTTTCTCCCCTTGTATTATATTTTTACTCGCGGCATACTAGCTTGTCTTTATTGACAATTACCAACACATGTAACATGTAATTTTTTTTTCAGTAATAAAATTACGTACTTTTCTTGGAAAAACTACACTATGCAAGTTTAGAGGGAGATTAAACATTTGACTAGGTTGAAAAATGTCCTGAATTGGTGGCACGATTGAAAATGGTCTAAGAGGTTGGTGTCATAACTCTTCGATGAAGGATTACAAAGCACTTCCATGGATCCTAGCTTGGGTATTTAGTAAGCTAGGAAATGTCAACTTATTTAAAGATAGGAAAATTCTTCCTATTCAATGTGCTTTTTCTATTTGATGTGGTCTCAATTCTTTAAAAGAGTTTTCCTTAGACGTGAGTACCTAAGCTTCCTAGGCAGATTGTTGTAGAAGTGGGTAAGGATGGTGCATGTGCATATTTTGATGATGAACCTTATTTCTATGGAGTAGGGAGAAGTGTTTTATATAGTGAACCTCATAGCATTAACTTTAGAGTTGGATTGGGGCATCAAACCAATTATCATGTTCAGCTAATGGCTCTAAAACTTATCAAAAATAAAATAGGGCATGGACTGGCTGTGGTCCACATAGTGATGCTACAGTCTTGGGTTCCCATTGCTATTACATTATATGGTGATGAATCCTTTGAAACCAACTTCACTGCACCATTAGGAGTAAATTATTTACTATACAAATATCAATATAGCAATGAATGAGAGCAGAGTAGAAAGACAAATAAATTACAATCAAAGAGATAACATATTGTCATGCAGGTTACTTACCGCGGCAAAGGATAAAATGCATAATGTAATAGAGACATACATGATATTGAGACCATAAGTAGCCAATTCATCCCTTAAGAATACACCCTAAAAATGTGTGCAGAATGGTCAACTTGGCCATTGTAAGTTACAACAAGCTCTAGAAAATGGTGTGAGCTTAAATAATGTGCTAAGGTGCCAACTAGGGGAGCACTCCTTTGATCTAGGTGATTCATCACTCGTCACAAATGCAAACCAATTACAAGCTCAAAATAGCAAAGGAAACTAAGGCTCTTTCTCAAATGACCCAACTATCTCTCCATACTCTCACCCATATCACTGTTAGTAATTCAACATACCCCCAATAGATCAAGGTGAGCTAGCGCTTACTCTCCAAGGAAGTAGCCAATTCATCCCTTAAGAATACACCCTAAAAATGTGTGCAAAATGGTCAACTTTGCCATTGTAAGTTACAACAAGCTCTAGCAAATGGAGTGACCTTAAATAATGTGCTAAGGTGCCAACTAAGGGAGCACTCCTTCGATCTAGGTGATTCATCACTCATCATAAATGCAAACCAATTACAAGATCAAAATAGCAAAGGAAGCTAAGGCTCTTTCTCCAATGACCCAACTATCTCTCCATACTGACACCCATATCACTATTAGTAAGTCAACATACCCCCAATAGATCGTGGGTGAGCTAACAGATACTCTCCAAGGAATTAGCCAATTCACCCCTTAAAAATACACCCTAAAAATGTGTGAGGATGGTCACGTTGACGCTGTAAGTTACAACAAGCTCTAGCAAATGGAGTGACCCTTAAATAATGTGCTAAGGTGCCAACTAGGGGATCACTCTTCGATCTAGGTGATTCATCACTCATCCTAAATGCAAACCAATTACAATCTCAAAATAGAAAAGGCGACTAAGGCTCTTTCTCCGATGACCCAACTATCTCTCCAAGAATAGGAAACAATGGTTAAGGGTGCAATAAATAAACTCGAAAGTTACTATAACTACCCCCATAAATGCATCAACCACAAAATAAAAAATAAAACAATTAAATTTGTTAGGAAATGAATCAACCTAGGATTGTGTGCCAAGTGGAATCCCCTTTCAAACATACCTCTTGACCATGGCAAGGAGTTTCACCCTACACAATGAGGCCCAATGTCTTTTAGGCCATAACACAAGGAATAATACGCTACTTGCTGGTTGTTTCTTTTTTAAATCTACAGTTAACTCTTTCTTAATTTGATGAGTGTCACATTGGAGAAGGGGATATACTAACTACTCGAAAATGGCTTTCCATTTTTCTGTTCTAGAATAGCAACGATCTTTATGCCAAATATGCCTCAAAAACTTGCATCATTTCACCTGGCCTAAGATTTCCCATCATATATCATAATAGCTCTAGAGGAAAAATTTCCTATCATGAATAAACCACACCATGAGGAAGTACTTATGTGCTGCTTTTATATTCATAGCAAGTATATATCATGTTTTGTTGTAAAAAGGTGTTTGTCAGTGGATAGTGACCAGTATATATCATGTTTTGTTGTAAAAGGTGTTTGCTGACAGATAGTCAGGGTCACTATCATCAAATGTTTCCTTGAGGCTTGAATTCCAACCATAAAATGTTTGTTCTTTGGAAATTCCAAAATCTACCATGGTTGCTCTCATAAGATGGTTTAACAATATTGGCAGACTTAATGCTACAATGCAGAAATGGTGGTACAACCCCATAAAATAGTAAAATACTCAATTTAAGCTGATCAATCGCTACAAAGTAGCCAAAAAACTTGAATTTGGAACCATTTCAAGAGTCATTCAAACTCAGTAGATACAATTATCTAGCATGATAGGAACAAGTCTTAGAGTGCATGCTTGATCGCTCCAACAAAGGCACTAAACTCAAGCTCTACAGAAGCCATTTTAGCATGTTCATATTCCATATTTTATGCCATTAAAAGCCTCTGAAAAATCTCAACCTAGTCTCCACCTCCAAATTTCTCACATCCTAATCAACATCATCTGTGCAGATGAATGCCCCAAAATGAAAATGCATTTTGAGGAGTAACAAGAGGCTTCCTTTTTATCTTACCCGGTCCCCAACACCATCCGACACTACACCATGTATCCGTGACCTCCGTCCCATGAAGTGTTGGTTTGAAAAAGACGAAAACTCCATAGACATCTCCATTTTTTCTTTTTTTCATGATCAGTCCCATTCCTCACGACCCTTGAAGGCCTCCACCACCCACTAAGTGCTCTTTTTCCTATCTAGG
This sequence comes from Pinus albicaulis, assembly GCA_034641835.2. Taxonomy (NCBI): domain Eukaryota; kingdom Viridiplantae; phylum Streptophyta; class Pinopsida; order Pinales; family Pinaceae; genus Pinus; species Pinus albicaulis. The sequence goes on along the minus strand of CM076577.1, from coordinate 896,528,205 downwards.
GTGCTCTCATGAGTCATTACTTGTTCTTGCACACTACCACCCTCTATGATGTTTGTGGACAACCTCTAGTGTGGATTGCTTCACTCCTTTTTATTTCTATATATTTTCTAATTCAAGCTTGGGAGGGTCATCGTATCATGAGCACTAGTAGCATCGTCGATGGGGAAGCCTCTTAGGTTGGAGTTTCTGCAAGCATGGTATTCATCCCCTTGACTCCCACATTTTTGATTTGTTTAATCATGTTCTTTTTTTAGGTTTCTCTTTGTGATGGCCCCACCATATCATCCACTCCAATTTTAAGTTTGGGGTTGCTTAAGACCAAAACAATTTTCAGACCATCATGATTGCCCACACATTTTCCATGCTCTATGGTACAATACCCCACATGATTATTAAATGAGCTAGAGTGGAGGAACCCTAGAGCTAGAATGTATCTAGGGTTCTACAAGAGATACCAAAATACTGACCACATCTTTCACTCTTTGTGCCATTATTAGAGAGGCCCATCATTTATCTTTGAAAATATTTTGTTGATTTGTTGACTTTTGTAAGGAATTTGATTTTGTGATGAGAGAGGCATTGTTTTAGAGGTGATACGACATTGGATTCTATCACGAGACTATATGAGTCAGTGCTTGGTCATTTCTACACTATCGACATCTTCTTAGACTACCTTAGGAGTACTATAGAGGTCAAATAGAAATTCCCTCTGGAGTACTAACTCTCTTTGGGTTCTATATCGAGGAGATGGACTCCTTTCTTAGGAGCACATATAGGATGGTGTTGATTGTCTTCTACCCGATGTCTTGATCTCCTTGCTTTTAGTTTTCAACAACATGATCCTCTAGGCACCTCACCTAAGGGGTTGTAGAGACAAATTGAGGCCTTCTCCAACTCTTGTGATCTTTAATTGTTTAAATTTGAACTTAGTAAGACTAAGCTTATGATCTTCAACATGTCTCAAAGATGCTCTCCTTGACTACCATTTTTACGTTGGAGGGGATGGGATTCATATTACCACAACCTACACATACTTGGGGGTCAGATCTTAAGAGTCTAGCTTAGCTTGAGGCATGATTTCTAGCCCCAAATTAATAAGGAATATGGTTTTCTTGGCTAAAGAGATAGTGCTCTAGGACATCTCTTTCAAGATGCACTTCTTTGGACATGATCATTACAGCCATGACCCGTTATGGCTTCAAGTTCTGGGGACTTGGCTTGCTTTGGGTTGATTGGGATAGGATAGAGAGATTCTAAACCCTTATATTATGATGCTTCATCTGCTGCTAACATGCAATTCCTCAATATATCATCTAGGTGGAGTTTAAGGTATTGCTTCAGTAGACCCCTCCTTGGTGTAATTGTTGTGGGTTCTTCTTAATTGCTTTAGTTAGTGGCCGTGTCTATCAATAACTTGCCCTTTTTAGGTAATATTTGAAAGATCTAGGTCAGATCCTACTATCTAAATGTGACTTAACCTAGGATATTAGAGAGGATATCTACAAACTACATCAAAATCACTTCGATTTCCCTCCTTGAGGGCATTAGCTTGAATATGTCATTTTATTATTTTGAGTGCTTTATGTAGCTAAGTGACTCTTATTGTTACGCCTATCTATACTAATAGACATTGGATGCACAACCTTAGGATTCCCCTTGGTTCATTCAGAGTGGGCTCCCACTAGCTTTTGTTTGAGATAGCTCATTGAATCACACACCTCAAAGGGAATTTTCAGCTATGTGACTTACAAGAGATCAAGTTGGGGGAGCACATTGTCTTCAAATGTTCCATCTATTAGGAGATAGCACTGTTACATATTTATTGAATATATTATTGACTGATAACACTTGCTGTGTGGTTGTTTTGTCATGACTCACATCTTTTTCATCACTTTTAAGTTTTTGTTTTTTGCCTAGAGTCTATAGTCCAGGGACTAGGAACTAGGTCTTGCCTAGCTTTCCATTTTAAATCTTAAAAGACAAAAAAAATATCATTTTGCAAATTTGTTTTTTTAGCATTTGAAGGATAGATCTGTAGGCTTATCATGGATTCCTCCCTTATGTTGGAGGAGAGCTAGCCTTATGTGAGAAGGATGATCACCAAGGTGACAATGGGTGATGTCCTCAAGTAACTTTGGGGTTTGTAGTTGATAATTGAATCTATATTTTGAAGCATGGATTTTAGAGGTAGAAATGAAGTGCTTTTCCCCTTGGATTGATGGAATGAGTTTGTCCCAGCAACTTTTCAAATGCTAAATTTCTATTTTGTCTTATATCATTTTTAAATGCCTTTCTCTTTCACGACAATACCAAATTAAAAGAACCTCGAGGGCTATGTTTGACAATATTACTGAATCCTTGCAAACCAACATCCCCAGTGGAAGTGTTAATGGTTTAGTTTTTGGATGTCTTTCGAAGATACTATCAACCACCACATGTTATTTATTTTGAATAAATAACATGAGAATCTACATAAATAAGATAGAAATAAATAACTCTTTTATAATGTAAATGATACCATGTAAAGACCAAATTAATTGTTCATCAAAGTTACTCGTTTGACAACATGCATTGTTTATGGTCATTGGAGCAGGTTTCATCTTCTTCTAGAGTTTCATGAGAAGAAAGAAGTTGTTGAAGATGCCTAGTCGGCCATAATAGGCAGGTGAGGGAAAAGCTCATCCCAATGACATTATGGATGAGACTTGTCTGAATGATGATCATGGAAGTTACTCTTAAATCGTAAGTCTGTTGAAGGTTCTAGCTCGATTACATAGTAAATTTCTGCTCTTCTCCTTTTTGTTTCATTGAAGAAAAACAAAAATAGTGGTTTTGAGTCCTTTATGTAATCTTATTCTAAGAGTTGAATTCTTCTTTTGAATGTGTTGTGTTGGTTGAAAATTTCTTTTGATTGGCAATGAATCATGCATTTATAGCTTCTTTCTAAATTGCACTTTCAACCATTTCTTGGTACTTTTGAGGGCATTCATCCAAAGAGTGGCATTATATCATCTATGTGAGTGAGGAGGATATGAATCATGATACTTTAATACATTCATTTGGTCAAAGTTACCACGTTTAGGAAGTATTGCCCATAGTTAAGAGGTTTTGATTGGTGAAATGTTGTGAGTTAATGAGATTTTCTTAACAGGTTACACCAAAAACTTGTTTCTAAAACATTTGAGGCACCCTGAGGGGTATAGAGATTCGTAAAAGTTCTTTCTATTCTTATTTACTCAAGTAGAGGACCCGTAATTATTTTTGCGTTACCATCTTAGCATAGATGATAAGAAACATAATATGATATTTACTAATATTTTTTGTAAAAAATATATGGGTGGAAATAATTTGGCATCTTTTAGAAGCCTTTCTCTCGAATCACTTCACTTGATTGGCTCAGTCCGAAAGGGTTTCTAGCATCCAACTTTTTTGTCTATCTCACTATATTGGGTGAAATCGACTAAGCCATAAATACCCCTCTCCAATGGGAACATTCTTTGTTCCAATTTCAAATGAGAATGTATCACTTATTTGAGACATATAATTGACTTATAAATCTCTAGATTCAGAGTACAACATTTTCCACTTTATCATCTCCTCATTGGAAACAAAAGCCATTTTTACAAACTATTCAAGATCAATATTTTCAGTAGAAGACCTATCAACATGAAGACTCTATGTATGAATGAAAGCTATGAAGTGGAAACTACATACAATATGATAAATATTTAGATATATCCTTAGCTCCTTGACATAAAATAAGTGCCCTGATCAAGAATACATCCATGGACCACCACCCATATTTCCCTCCAAGTCCCGAAATTGGTTATCAAACTAATTGTAATTTTACTCAACCCTCTACATAAACAACTGAAGAACCTGGAGCTACAACTCGGGGATGATTGTTCCACGTGATATGCACTCGCCTCTAACATAAATGAGATGCATTCCATTGTTTGGTAAGATGCCAAAATCAAAGGCAAAACCAAAATTACGTGAGATACAAAACCACCCATTTCAATCTTTCAGCTGATCCAGTATGCAATCCAAAAGGAAGCGGAAGTAAATCTTCTTCCCGTGCCTTCTTCCCCTAGTGTTTCTCCCGATGCATTGAATCCATTTCTTTCTCCTTCTATCTTGCACCATTTCTTTTAAAATTCAAACAGCGTCCTCGTCTTATCAAGGTTCCAGTACTTTCAAATTTTATTTAAGCATAAACATATATAGTAAGTGGAATGGTAGTTAAGTGTTGGAACTCACTAGCACCATACTCGGGTAATGTGATTTGTTGTGCACAACTACGTACAATGTTTCATATCCTTATTGGGAAGTCCAAAAAAAATCAATGTGTGGCTTATTTGAATACAACAATTGCAAATTATTGATTTTTAGACGTTCAAAATACCTTGACAAGTGAGGGTGCAAATGAGATTCTTGCTTTGATTTTTTCACGCTCAACCATCAAATCTTACCTGAAGGCTCTAGTCCTATTAAGTGCATAAAATAGGTTGAACAACAAATTAATGGGAGTAAACTTTTGACTCAGTTGCAAAAATAGTGGATCTAGTGAAAGAATATTGCAACACTAATCATCAACTCCGCCATCTCAAAAGTTGCAAGAATACTTTCTTTGAAGGCGCCTCAAGTTATTTATTCCGGATGATGTGTGAGTGTCACCTGTTAAACAACCTAGAGTGAATCATTTTCGAGAGTGTTTTATTTCAATGGATGGCAAGCCATATTACCTCTAAAAATCCAAATTAGTTCTCGAGAGTTCTTTTCAATTGCAATGTGAATAGAGTATGTGATATATTTTCCATAAACCCTTTAAAGGTGGCAAGAAATTGTATTTTTTCAATATTGACTATTTTTTCAACACTTTGACCCAATGCACAACAATCTTCTCGCTGCAAGTATGCTCGCTCATTCACTGGGGAAAATATGTCACTGGTTTAGGGTCTCTAACCACAAGGTCTTCCCCTCCTCTTTGACTTCCACATGCTCCTTATCAAACCCGATCCAAAACTCGGTCCTATCTAGGATCCAACACCTACAAACACTTCATCAAAGACATATACCTTATTGATCGTTTTTTCTCGTAGCTCCACCGTCGCAATCTATGCATGGTTAGAGCATATAAACTAGTCCCTAATGACTCCTCTAATTTCGCGCCAAAATTTCCTTAAGGAGTTTCACGACACCCTTCTATGAAAGGATATGACCCTGTCGATGATGTCTGGGTCGTTATATGGCCTCCACCAGCACCCTTTGACCTCCCTTCAACAATCGCAGCACCCTACAACAAGGTTGTGTAGGGTCGCAACATCCCTTCTAAGATTCCCGCCCACCTTCCTTTCACCTCAAAACAACCCTCTCCTTTACTTCGGCCTTTCAAGAAAAACACTTCGGTCCCGCACTCGCCTACTCGGACTCTTCTCCGACCCACTCGCTCACCTTCCCGTGGCCCTAAAATAGACTTGTTCCCATGTTGTTATGCCCTCTTCTCACTGCACGACGATCGGAGACATGTATTTTCCTTCAAAGCTTATGTTTGTGTTGTGTTGCACAAGGATGGATGCTAAAATGAGGATCCACACACCTCTTATTTATAGCCTTTTAAGCCTCCACAAATTTTCTTGAAGAGACCCATCTATTGGCACCCTTCTACACCAAGCCTACATGACTTCCAACCAATAATTACCTAGTCAACTTCAAAAATTCATCTCTCTCTAGCAACAACTCGAATTCAAACGATTCTTGATGAGTTGGAATCGTATCATCGAGCACTATCATCCTCATCCATCACATGTCGATTTCTCATCATGGTTTTGGCCCAAACACGATGGGTGCAAAACCCCCAAGCTTGGATCTCAAGCCCACAAGCCCATTTGTGGTGCTTTGACCTCCAACCAGGGTTTGGAGTACCTCCCAAGCTACACAAAAAATCAACAAAAAATAGAGCCAATATCTAAGTTGTCGTAAATAAGAAAAGATCTAATATCTGAGAACAAGCCGTAACAACTAGGAAACTAGTTCAAGAAAGAAAAGGATAAGAACATCAATAGTTAGGTAAAACTGAGTTGTAAATTCCTCATAATGAAGGTAATGCATTGATTAGCTTTTTGTTGTGGAAATGGAAAAATACACTGAGTATTTTTATATCTATGAACATTAGAAGAGGGGGAAAAGATGAAACATTTAGTTTTCCAGCCATATAGTTGGATGAGTAAATAACCAACGTTTATTTTAGATATATCTTTTTTACAATATTTATTTTTGCATGGAGCATTCCAACACGAATGATGTTTACTATTGAATTTTGTTTGTAAAGGATGCTAAGTCACCTTCCCCAATAATTGCTTAATCTCTTTTGTTGAGCAATCAGATGAATCTAACCTATGACTTTTGAGAATTTGGATTATCTAACAAGCTATTGTTGTGATGACCTTATATCATATTTTTCAATTATTAGGCTTACGACTTACAAAGGAAGGTATGAGACATTCAAGGATGTGCATATGACATTTTGGAGCTTAATTCTCCCATTTTCACTATCTACTTTTACCATATGTTTCAAGCATATATATGGCTGATGCTTTTCTTTAAATTTGTGTTGAATGATCAAATTCATTTAGAGAACAGTAGACCAGGAAAATGAAAAACTGATCAGTTGTCAAATCCAGTGAAAAATTAGTATGATTTTAGTATGAATATTTTCATTGCTAGCCATAATTATGCCATACTTTCTGCATATGAACTGTGTTAGAATGTAGAAATGTCCCAACATTTCAAGTGGACACTATGCCCATCATCAGGGGATCCAATTGAACCTTCTGCACCCATCATCAGGGGATCTAAATGAAGCTTATGTAGTAAGAGGCTTAGTAATTGGCTATAAAAAATCCATGGAATAGAAAGTTGGATAAGTTACAAGTAAAAATGAAGTATGCTAGAATTTAGAAAAAGATATCAGATAATGTAAGGTCTACGATCAATTTGTAGTCATTTCCAGTTTCCAAGGGCTTCTAAGGTGGGTCTTCAAACTAAAAATACTTCTCAAATTTGGATTCCTGAAGATCATATTCCCTTTTGGAATTTTGGCAATCTGAACTGTCTTCAGGGGCACCAATGACACCATCATATGTCCTGATTTTAATTTCATTGTCTTCTTTGTCTATGATGTTTGAGACAAAGGGGTCATTATGCACCCATTTTTCAAATTTTGAGCCATTCAACCCCATTGTATCAGGTGCAGGTCTTTTAGCAGTGTTTTCTTTGATAAGGCAGATAACATCATTATTGATAGGTTAATCTCCGCTTGGGTAAAAAACAATGGCACTCTTTGAGCATAAATCATTCTCCCACATCTACACAGAGAATAATATTGAACTTAACACCCTAGCCAAGGCATCAGCCGAATCGGCAGCAAGCTAGCTGATAATTGACATCTACAAGGGAGAACAACATTCCAGCTCCACCAGAAACCTACACTAGAAGTCATTCTCTAGGTACCCGTGATGAGCTTGCTCCTTTCAGGTACCTTCTTGTCTTTCCCAATGAAAGAAGTTGAAAGTTCTGAATTTTGAAAAAAAACTCTCTCACGGGAGTTATTGAACTGAATTTTACAAGCCTGTCTGGCCAAATTTATTTGGATTTAACTAGCAACAATTTGTCTGGTAGTATTCTGCCTAGCTTGTGGACCTGTAAAAATATCCATTCTGTGAGCCTGGAAAGAAACAAATTAAGCGGTGAAATTCCTCCTGGCATGACATCCCTTCAGGTTCTCTATTTTTGTCTATACAGTGTCCCTTTTGTCCGTGCCTCAACAATATTCAAAGAAGAGATATGTCAAAATTTGCATGCTGATAGGCTGTGATCTCAGCTGGTTCAAAATACAGTATAAGGATATTCAACATATAGTGATCATAGCTATTGCACAATCTCTCCCTTCTGAAATTTGTTGTTTTGTCCTCATAGAAGAGCATCTTATGCTTGCAAACACTTTCTGCTGGAACTCTACTGTAGATAACTGTGTTGGCCTACAATATTGTAGAGATTTACTTGAAACAACCTTATATATCAAAGATTCTACTTCCAATACTTCAAATATTTGAATGGATTTACGTGGCATATCACCATGCAAAGATTTTGTTAGAGATGAACCTTACTCTGAATTCACAGAAACCCATTCAGCAGTTTTGGATGCACGTTTTCTTTGAGACATCATGCAAAAATCCAAGGTTGACAGGATCAATTTCATTGTACCTGTAGCTTCATGACACTGATGGTGCACATGGTTATTTCCATAAAGATGAGCTGAAGCATTCCCATAGAACTTGAGATTTACAAGTTTACCAAACTTAAAAATTTCTGTATGGGCATCTTCATAAAATTCACCATAATGAATGGTAACTCCTTCACTAAATACTCAAACCCTTCTTTATCCAACTTTTCATAAGTATCACAAATAGGGGGGGTTTTAAACATTACCTTTTTATGACTGCTTCGTCCAACTTGCAGTGGCAGATAACTATGTTTTTTAGTACCGAAGGTATGCTTATCACTTCCACCAACATCTAGGAAAACAAACATACCCTCACGGAGTTGGCGATCAATTTTGTAGTCATTTCCAGTTTCCAAGGGCTCCTAAGGTGGTTCTTCAAACTCAAAATACTGCTCAAATTTGGATTCCTGAAGATCATATGCCCTTTCACAATTTTGGAAATCTGAACTGTCTTCAGGGGCACCAATGACACCATCATATGTCCTGATTTTAATTTCACTGTCTTCTTTATCTATGGAATTTGAGACAAAGGGGTCATTATGCACCCATTTTTCAACATTTGAGGCATTCAACCCCATTGTATCAGGTGCAGGTATTTTAGCAGTGTTTTCTTTGAGAAGGCAGACAAAATCATTATCGATAGGTTGACTTCCACTTGGCTCAAAAACAATGTCACTCTTTGAGCATATATCATTCTCTCACATCTACACAGTGAATAATACTAAAGTTAACACCCTAGCCAAGGCATCAGCCGAATTGGCAGCAAGCTAGTTGATAACTGACATCTACAAGGGAGAACAACATTCTAGCTCCACCAGAAACGTACTCTAGAAGTCATTCTCCAGGTACCCTTGATGAGCTTGCTCCTTTCAGGTACCTTCTTGTCTGTCCCAATGCAAGAAGTTGAAAGTTTTGAATTTGAAAAACAACTCTCTCACGGGAGTTATTGAACTGAAAAATACAAGCCTGCCTGAACTAATTTATCTAGATTTAGCTAGAAATAATTTGTCTGGCAGTATTCTGCCTAGCTTGTGGACCTGCAAAAATATCCAGTCTGTGAGCCTGGCAAGAAACAAATTAAGCAGTGAAATTTCTCTTGGTATGGCATCCCTTCAGATTCTCTCTTTTTTCTCCATCTCAAACAACAATTTTATCAATATTACAAGTGCCCTAATGGCTCTGCAGGACTGTCATAACCTAACCACATTGGTTCTGTCAAAGAGTTTTAATGGGGATATGATTCCAACTGATACACATGGATTTCCCATGCTCTGGACATTAAGTCTTGGAAATTGTGCTCTTTCCGGGAAAGTTCCAGTTTGGCTCCTAAAATGTCCAAATTTACAGGTCTTGGATCTTTCCTGGAATAATCTCAACAGAGTTATTCCTATTTGTTTAAACACTCTTCAATATATTTTTTATTTGGACATGTCAAACAATTCTCTGTCAAGACCAATTCCAAAGCAGCTTATGGAGTGACCTAGTTTTAAGTCAATACAACTACCCCTGTATTAGCTCAAACTCCCTTTGAGCCCCCTTTATATGTAAAGCAAAATCAAAATGATTTTTGGCTGCATTACAGTCAGTTGTCTAATCTTCCCCCTTTGCTATACTTGGCCAGAAACAATCTCAGTGGCACTCTAAGCCCTGAGGTTGGGCAGATGAAAATGCTTCATATTCTAGATTTGAGTCATAATAATTTCTCGGGGATAATCCTAGACACACTGTCTAACTTGACAAATTTGGAGACCTTATATTTTTCAAACAATAATTTTGTTGGAATCATACCACCATCCCTGAAGGACCTCACATTCCTAGAAAGGTTCAATGTCTCTAATAATCACTTGCATGGTTTAATACCTTCTAGACATCAATTTGAAACCTTTAACAAGTCTAGTTTTGAAGGAAACCTTGGTCTCTGTGGCCAGCCTCTTACTACCAGCTGCAGTCCGCCTGTGTCAATACTGGGGGTGCCTATTGCTGCACATAGAATCAATAGGCTAGACAGAAATACCATTCTTGGCATAACCATGAGTGTTGGTGTTGGGATTTCTTTTCTTCTGGCTGCGGTTCTTTGGAATCAATCAAGAAGACAGGTAACAAAGCAGGGAGTTGCAGACGAGATGGATTTTGACATGCCTCACAGGATTTCTGATGCCTTGGGATATAACTTGGTGTTGTTATTCCAGAATCATTGTCGTAAGGATCTTGCTATTGTTGATTTCTTGAAAGCTACTGGTAATTTTTAGCAAGAAAACATCATTGGATGTGGAGGCTTTGGATTGGTATATAGATCCACTCTGGAAGATCGCACAAAAATTTCAATTAAAATATTGACAGGAGAATGTGGTCAGATGGAGCATGAATTTAAGGCTGAAGTAGAAGCTCTATCAAGAGCCCAACATAAGAATCTAGTGTCATTGCAAGGATACTGCAAGTATGGGAATGATAGACTACTGATTTATTGCTATATGGAGAATTTGAGTTTGGTATATTCTATGAACCTATGACGCTTTAAAGACCATCATAATTTCTATATATTTGTGTCAATTAGACGTGTAATAGCTCTATTCTCCAAGTCACCTCATGATGTCATCAACAATGCATCATGATAATAATATCTCCAAGTTCAGTTTCAAAGTGTCTTCACAAGATGCTCCATGATGTCGTCAAGGTGTTCCAAATAGATCTTCAACAAGATATCTTATACTTCTTTTCAAGGTGCTCCAAGTCCGTAGGCCTTAACTCGTCTTCAAAATCCTACTCCTAAAATATCTCCAATATTGCAAAGAACAAGCAGTTATAGGCTTTCAAAAATACCTTAAAAGAAATTCACCAAACAATCCCTTCAGGCCTGTTATTATTTCACTTCAAATAATGCCCAAAGTCTGTTCTAAAGCTGCTAACCATTGTCCTTAAGATAAAACAAGTTTTCTTCAAGTCTGCTAAAAAATGTTTGCCAAGATCATCTTCAAAAGGAATCTAAATTATGTGCAAGAGGCTTGGACAAAGTACACATGGTCTTAGTTTAGAGCTCTTAGCCTAGAATGTGTCCCAAAAGAGGACTGATCAAGCACCAGATTCACGTGTAGAGGTCAAGAATAGGTTAAAGTCTAAATGCTGAGATATACCTTCTCACCAAGCTCAAAGTGTTTCCCACAAGTCCGAATAGCCTTTTTTCCACTCTTGAGAAAATCTGAGATACGAGTTCTAGATCTGAGGAATATATACGATGAGCCCTCCTCACAGGACCAAGCTGCCAATTAGCTTGTTTGCTGGAGGTTCAAGTCTCCATAGAATATCCTCAAGACCGAAGTTGTTTGAGGACTGCAATTCACAACAGTGTTTTAGCTTTGTCCACAGCTCCGGTTTCCACTGGTCCAAGGGTTTTGTAGCTTCCTCTTACAGGTCTGAAGGTATGGAACTTTTTGTTATAGGTCCAAAATATAGAGAGTATCTTGCTGTCTTATCCACCGAAATCTTTAGAGAAATGTGAAGTATGGATTTTCCAACAAAGAAATTTGAGTCAAGAGTCTATACACAGTCTGAAACTGCTATAGTTACTACACAAGAATCATTATAATATTCCACAGTTCGTTCAAGAAGTTCACCACAAAAAATACTAGTGTTGTAGCTTGGTTTGCAATCTGAAATTCTGTCTTCTAGCACAATTCTTATCACAAGTCCGAAGGAATAGATAACCATCACAATTTTTTGACCCAAACAAATTTTATTCGTCGACTTCCAAGTCACTCCTGCGGTTATACTCTAATATTTTCACTGAATTTTATTGTCAAAAACTGAGGAGCGGAGGTTTATATTTATAGTAGTTTACCATGTTTTAAAGGAAAATTCCTTCTAGAAGGGGAGGCCGACATGTGTGCCAAAGTGCATGTCGGCTCACTGTTAGGTGTAATTTTCTTAGTCTTAAAAATTCAATATCTCACAAACTACTAGGAGTTTTGGGACAAATAAGGGCTCATTGGAAAAGAAAAAATACACTATAAGATACTATAGGAGAAAATTTGGAAGGATGCCTCTAAGGTGGTAAATTTTTTTTTTCTTTGTGACTGTCCTTAATGTTTATGTGCGCTTTTGTTGAGAATTAGGTAGGGCTAGGTTTAATTCAAATTCTTTTCTTGATAATTACTTGTGAGCTTACTTCTTTTACTTATGCCTTCTCTTCTTAGCTTATTATGTCTTTCATCAAGTCAATTACCAAAACACAAGAGACACAAATTTAGGCTCTTCGACCTAAGGCCAAAACCTCTCCCTCTTGGAGAGGAAAACCCACAAGAAAATCTTATTATAGACTTTTAGATGACAAGTACCATGACCATGACAAATACCCTTGACCCTTCTATGCCTCCAAGACCTTGTCACTGCTTCTTCATTGACTCTTTAAGCTGATCCTTCTTTTCTACACTGTCCTGCACTGTCATGCGCTTTTCTACACCAGGACTAGAGAGCTGGTCTCTAACTGTATTTCCCTTCTCCGACTGTATGTGATCCTTACTGAGATATCAACACCTTGTTATAGAATATCTTGTGCACACCTCGCACGTTCACTTCACCTTGCTCGTTGGTATTCAACATACACACACGTCTTATTTCCTTTCGATGAACAGTCCACCATTTTCATACTCTAATGATACCCTTACTTGTGCTGCATTACTTAGTTGAGCACACTTATTATACTTAGCACTTAACACAATCCTGTAACTACTAAACAAAGTCCTGTAACTTCTTCTTCTTCAAGAAATATATCTAGGTATTGCGGGAGAAGTCATCTGTAAAATTCATGTAATAGGAACATCCTCCCCAGGATGTCACGGGAAACATACCAGATAAATCAGAATGTATCAACTGCAAGATATCAATTGTCTTTATGACACTTGATGGGAATGGTCCCCTTATATGCTTCCCTTTAGCACAACCCTGACATATACCTTCATGATCATCTTTAAATTCAGGCATCCCTGTCACCACCTTCCTTGCTTTGGGAAGGGCTTTGTAATGAAGGTATGCAAACCTTCAGTGCCATAACTCTGTTTGAAGAGTTGTATCACATGACATAGCCCCCAATAGACTTCATCCAACTGGGTAGAGTGTATCAACTCTAAAAGAAATAGTAAGAGCTTCTTTGAAGTTCCTCTTCTAGATGCGTACCTTTCCATCAACGAATGCCACCTTGAACCCTTTGTCTTCCATTGCCGAAATAGACATAAGGTTCTTCTTAAAATCAGGTACGTACGTACAACACATCTTGTAAACAGATGACTTGACCTTGAGATAGATGAAGGGTCACAGTCACTATCCCTTTCACGAGATATGTGGCATTATCTCCAAGGATAATTTCTAAATTAATATCCTTCTTAATCAAATTAGAGAGGGCTTATTTATAACCAGTGAGGTGCCTTGAAGCACCACTATCAATCAACCAGACATCCAGGGTGTCGGGAGGAGACGCAATAGAGAGGGCAGATACAAGAATATATTCATTTTTCTTATTATCAACAACATTAGACTCACTGTACCTGGAATTTCTTGACCTCTTGAAAGGTTGACCATTTCCACTACGATCAGAGGGAGCCTTCCTTTTTCCTTTGAACCTGTTGTTCCTTTGATTTCCATTCCCCCTGAAGTTGTTGTCATCATCCCTGGGAGAGTCCCTTCTATTGGGGAACTCTCTTGCATAGTGACCAAAATTGTTACAAGTGTAACATCTTTCCTTCCTTCCTTTGGGCCCCGCTCTACCATGGTTTTGATTTCTCGGGCCACCATGGTTCTTCTTCTTTGCATGAGCGGCGAAGGCAGTAGGGTCACCTCTATTTCCATTAGAGAGATGATCTCTCTCCATCATTATTGTCTCCTCTTGAGTCATCTAGTCAACAATTCATCAAAATCAAGAATCATCTTATTATTAAGAATCGTAGTATTAAATACATACCAGTCTCGGGGAAGCCCTCCAAGAGAAATGAGGACGAGCTCTCGATCAACTACTTCTCCTATGGCAAGGAGATCATTCCTGATTTTTGTGAGCTTCATAAAATATGATGGAGGCTCATGAATCTTCCCCTGCACATAGTCCATGAAATCTTGATCTTCTAATACCAAATCCAAGGACATCTTCCATGCATGATAAGCAGACTTGTCAGTCAACTTATCATCAGACCATTTGGTCCTTGACAAGACTTATTCTTCGGTGATTTCTTTTCACACTATCTTGGGCTTTGTCTTCACCTCAGCTCTGATACCATGTTAATTTTAGATAAACATGGTATGTTCTATATGCTTAATGCAGTTTTACTTTAATATTTCTTATAGGCCCAATTCAGCACATAAACATGAAAGTAAAATGCCGATAGAACATAATAATAGATCAACAGAAGACAAGCCAAATAATGTAGATTATATTTTACAATTCTTCTTGTCCAACAAAGATAGAGAGTGATGTGCGTTACGACAGTCAACAGGATGCATCAACCAACAAAGTCTTTCTCAACATTAGATCATCCAACCTTCCAAGTGTCACACACACCCCTCAAAGACAGCTCCAAAAGTCAACGCAAGTCAACAAAAGAATCCCTCGTCTAGATTTTCAACATCATCCATATTTTCGGCATCATCCATATTTTTGGCATCCATATTTCTGACATCTAGATTTCCGGCATCATCCATATTTCCGGCATCATTTCCGACATCATCCATATTTCCGGCATCCATATTCACACGTGGGGGAGAGAGAAGTCTCTTCTAGTCTATACGAACCAATCAGATCATGAGGAATGTGTGTGATGAGATGATGATGAAATGGACATCATATCTCTCCAATTTATATTAGTAAGTGAGGGTGTGTGACACATCTATTAGGCTTGTGAGCCTACATTACAAATATGGCCGACCTAGCACATGTGTGGAAAATAAAATCAAAATATAAGTTCTGCTCATCCAAACAAGATGATATTTAGATCAACCTTGCACCTCTTCGAAAGGGGCATCCAACAAAAATATAATCATCATCATATGAGCAGTGAAACCTGGAGTTTGGACCTAGTTGCCCAAAATTAACAGTGTTCCTACTCTGACAACAAAACATGATGGTTAAATAAGAAAGGCCGCTCTAAACAAATTGGCAAATGCTTACAAGATTCTCGGTACTTTGTTTTGGACACAAGATTTTTTTTAATGGTCTAACAATATTTACTTAGAAAAAGTGATCTGCATGGTTGAAATTGTCAACATAAATTTCAAGTTATGAGTCAATATATTCCTTTCAATTTATAATTGGGCATTGCTTATTTGGTGTATTTTTGCTGCTTTTGTACTTATTCTCATTTTATCTTTCGTGGCTTTGAGAAACACTGAAGGTGTTATACTTGATTTCATATCGTTGAAAGTTATAGTAATTCAGTTTGGAAAGGAAATATTTGCGAATCTCAAGCTTAGACATTAGAATATGTTTATCACCTTTTTAAATAAATCAACAATAAGATAAACATGACATAACTTATTCTATCATCTTTTCGTAGTGGAACAATGGCCCATTTTATTTGATGTGTTATTTACCTCCAAATACTTTTCACCAACACGTTCTTTACCTCCAATTGCTTTTCATCCAACATATAAATGTTTTAATCTTATAATTATTTGTCAAATTTACTGAAGACTTGCACCTTTCTTCATATTTCAGAAACTCTATTTGCACATCTTGGTCCTTGTGTAAATATTTCAGAAACTCTATTTGTTACTTGACTCTAGTGTGGGCAGGTTACAAGAAATGTGAGTGGAAAAAGGATGGGGAGACAGAAAATCATGTCTCGGATATGATTTGTATGTTGTTGGAGATCCTTTAGGTACCTAAGCCACGGACTTTGGAAATGTTTCTAGGAGGGATTTCCATGTGTTTTTATGTTGTGATTCTTTCACCTCATGGTTATTTTGGGTAGGAAAATGTTTTTATGAATGCCAGACAAGACATCAGGGGAAAGGTATATATATATATATATATATAATTGCAATGTCCATTCCATGATATTCTCTCTTTTTTGTTTGATTATATTTTGAAAATTTCTTTTGATTTTGTTTTGTCTTTTAACTATGAAATTGAAAATACTTGATATCATGTCCATTTAAACAACCAAAAATTGAAGATGAAATTAGTATTACATGATATTGATTGAAATCTTTTTAAAAGATTTTCATGACTATTAGAAAAAATTACTTTCATGTTGTTATTTCAACACATGTTGTTTATATACTTGACCCAGTGTATGCATTAGAGAATGAAATGTTGTTGTGAATAAAAAGACAATGATTAGACATCACATCTCATATTATTTGTTTTCACAAGTTATGTACAACTTGAGTTTTTTAGCATGTAACTTAGTTCACATGATTGTGCCTATGCTTTCCCTGAATGTTGAATACTAAGTTAGTAAGGTGGTTTTTTTTTTTTTTTTTTAGTTGTTTTAATGGTGATGTTTTATTTTCTTTGTTTATATAGGTCATCTGGCTACATAGTGGCCACTATCGCCCAAAACTTGTTCGAGTTTCTTGATTTTCTGGGGAAAATGACTTTGACATTGCTGATGTTGAGGTATATGTCGTATAAATAGTTTATATTCTACTTCGATTTATATTCTATTGTTCATCATCTTTCATGTCTTACACTCTGCATTGTATCTTCTTTTGTTTTTAGAAAAGGAACTCATTATTGATGGTAAGAAGTACGAATTGAAGAAAGAGGATAACGATAACACTGGAGCGACAAATGCAAAAAGAGTGAGAGAAGAGACGGTTCTAGTGATACCCTTCGAGCCAATATCATGCATAAGACACAAACATAAAGACTGATGGTCAAGTTTTCAAAGTTGGTGAGTTCACCTGCAATATGGGGAGACAATGCATAACGCGTCTTGGATATGATTCATTTGTTGTAAGAGATCCTTTAGGCACATGCGCCATCAAATTTGGAAATGTTTCCAGTAGGAATTCATATGGATTTTAATGTTCTAATTATTTCACCTCAAGGTTATTTTGGGCAAGCAAATGTTTTAGGTTTGCCAGACACGACATCGGTGGGCAGGTAAACAATTTTTTTTATAATTGCAATTTTCATTCCATGATATCCTCCCTTGATTGTTTGATTGTATTTTGGACGTTTATTTTGATTTTGTTTTGTCATTTAACTGTGAAATTGAAAATACTTGGTATCATGTCCATTTAAACAACAACCAAAGCTTGAAGATAAAATTAGTATTACACGATATTTATTGGAATCTTTATAGCTATTTTGTGGTAAAATATTTTCATGAATATTAGAAAAGTTTACTTTCATGTTGTTATTTGAGCACATGTTGTTTATATACTTGACTAGGTTCATGCGTTAGAAAATGAAATGTTTTTGCGAATAAAATGACAAGGATTAAACATCACACCTCATATTATTTGTTTTCACAAGTTATCTACAACTTGAGTTTTTTAGCATATAACTTAGTTGACATGATTGTTCCTAAGCTTTCCTTGAAGGTTGAATACTAAGTTACTAAGATGTTATTTTCTATATATGGTGACATTTTATTTGTTTTGTTTATACAGGTCATTAGGCCACACATTATAGGGGCCACTATCGCCCAACTGAAGAAAATTTGTTCGAGTTTCTTACTTGTATGGGGAAAAATGGCTTTGACATTGTTGATGTTGAGGTATATGTCATATAAACTATTTATAGTCAAATTTACTTCATATTCTAGTGTTAATTGTCGTTCATGTCTTACGCTCTGCATTGTATTTTCTTTTGTTTTCAAAAAATGAACTCAGTATTGATGGTAAGAAACAAAAATTGAAGAAAGATGAGAGCAATAACATTGGAGCGACAAATGCAAAAAAGGAGAGAGAAGAGAACTGGTCTGGTGATGCCCTTAGAGCCAATATCCCGCATAAGACACACATAAATACTGATGGTCAGGTCTTCAAAGTTGGTAAATTTACGTGAAATGCCTTGGCAACACAATGATAATGTTTTGAAGTGATAAAACATCATTTCATGTGTAAATTGTAGTCCAACCAATATTAAGTTGGAAACTCATTGTAAGACTTTAACATTTTATATAATATAATTTATGTGGTTGAAATTATTTATAATTGCACTTGATATTGTTTAGTATTTTAATTAACATATGCAACTTTATGTTTTCATATTATATGAACATGCACATTGTATGATATTTTTTAAACCATACAAATTAATTTATGCTGATTAATAATGAACACATAAAATCAATTTAAAATTACTAAATTAGTAGTTTATATTGATTAATGATGAACACAAATAAAATAAATATACGACTAAATTAGTCATTTAACATGATTATTAATGAACGTAAATGAAATGAATATAAACTACTAAATTAGTCATTTATATAATGAATATGAAACTACCAAAAAAAGATAAATGACCACTGCAAATGATAAATTTGTGATTACAAATAATGACTAAATTTTGCATATATACGACTATTAATAGCTAATTTACAGTATCTTATAACACGACCAAAAATTTAGTCATATTTCTTTGGTCATTAATTAGTTTCAAACGATGACTAAAATTTGCATATATATGACTATTAGTAGCTAATTTACAGTATCTTATAACACGGCCAACATTTTGGTCATATTTCTTTGGTCATTAATTGGTTTTTTTGTTTGATTATATAGTAATATATTTTGTTGTATATTTGGTCATTAATTGTGACAATTAGTGACCAAATCAATGATTAAAGCAATGACCAAATTAATGACTAAATCAGTGACTAAATTAATGAGCAAATATACTACTAGACAAAAAAATTGAGATAACCAATTAATGACTAAGCTAAAAATGACTAAAAGTTGGTCGCGTTATAAGATACTGTAAATTAGCTACTATTGGTCACCAACCGAAAAAATAGTCATTTATATGCAAATTTTAGTCATTTTTTTAGTAATTAATTAGCTATTTTCTGAATTACCTAACCACTAAATGTCACTTGGGAGTGACATAATTTCTTTATACTTTTAAAAATATAATTTAAATATTTATTTAGATCCTTTTTATAATGGTAAACAATTTAAATAATGTACAATTTTAATTTTAAATTTTTTGGGTCTAATTTAATTATTAAATTTTTTGATTTTTTAAGACATTTTCTTATTATTTAAGATTTATTTCCAAAATAATTATGAATTTTTTATTTTCATAATTAAATTTGATTAATTTTAAAGAAATGTCATGAATAAGTGTCATATGAAATTAGTTATGGTTTTTTTTGGGCATATATTAAGAAGCTATGGTATTATATCAAAGCTTATTTATAGATGAAGAGTATCCATAATAAAGTGGGGGTAAATCTCCATGGTTGAAATTTTTTTTTACATTTTTTTAATGTATATATATTTAACTTATATACCAATTATTCTTATAATTAATAATAATTTAAAATAAAGTAATAATTTAGTTATTTTTTATGATTTTCTTTTAAATTTTGAATTTTGAATTTTAGTAACTATATGTATTATGAAGTAAGTGTTTTGATATTGATTTTAAATTGATGTCTATCCACTTTTATAAACTTGAACGGCTAATTATATATTTGAATATCTCGAAAATTTACAAATTACCTACTTTATCAATTATAAAATAGACATAGTTTTCCATAATCAATCATTTAACAAAAGATATCTACCTATGTTGATTTCTTTGCATTTCAAATAAAAAACCTATATGTCACCCGTGACAACATTTAATGTTGAACAACAAGAAGCAAGATGGATAAGGGACACTCATGTTTTACACACACCACATATGTCAACCAATTATCTATGCTTTATACACATCATATATGTTAATCAATTATCTATAATTTACACACACCGCATATGATAACCAAATATCTGACAACATATCCATACAAGTCACCTTATTTGGGTTCACCAACTCACCCTTTACACACTCACCTACCATTTCTGGTGAGTTGATGTGATATGCACAAAGGAACCTGCTTTGGGCTCATGCCACTGGCAACAAATAACCAGCATGCCATAGAGCATTTAATTCCCTTATGGTGGCCTTTCAAATGTATGACCTATAGCCAATTTGAAATCCCAAGGTGTGTGGATTCAACAAGGGGAGGGTCCTTCCAGTCACCATGCTGGAATCTGTACTTGCCCCACCATGTTGTTCCATTCAAACATTCCACATTACATATAAAAATTGCAGTTCCTTATGCTATCGTGTGAAGTGAAACATAGGCTACTCATATTGAAGTAATTGCTATGGTGCGAGTCATAAGGTATTTGAAAAAAATTGAGCAAATGGAAGAGGGTAGATGGCCTAAGGTTGTCTTTAGTGACAGATTGTGCAAAAGAAAGAAGACATGGATGTGGAAAAATAACAAATGGTTTTGTAAATGGGGTATTTGCTTGAGCATTCATCCTACAAATAGTAAAGAGATAAAAACTTTTGTTATGGATAAGTCCCACAAGCGTACTTGGGAGAAAGAGCTAAGGAGAAAGAAGAAGTATTACATTGAAGAGTTTCACCCCACTCATAACCATGAGAAAAAGGCATACATAGGGGCCAATATTTCTTGGAGATCTAAAATTCTTATTTCTCAATTAAGGACTAATTATCATCAACTCCGTTATGAAACATGGCACTGGAAATGACCAAGGAAATTTAGGAGGAAAGAGTATGTATTTTTTGCTCTTCCAGAAAAATGGAAACATAAAAAAATTTCATTTTAGAATGCGAGACCTTCAACGACAGTAGGGAAAATTATGCAGGTATTCTGGCAGCTGGTTCTTGGGATAATCTATTCAGCGAAAAGTTTGTCAAGAAGTTGGGAGAGGTTATTGTAAAAATTCACAGGAAAAGGGCCGAATACAAGAGCCAGATGGAGAAGCAAACTGTCCCATAGGCTATTTTTAGCCTCGTGGACGTTAAAAATAATTTCTTTATTTATTTATTTCTATATGCGTGAATCGCCCCTCCTCCATTCTAGTTTTGTTTGCCATCATCCCTCCTCCGCCCATGCTCCACCTGCGAAGAGAACCCAACAAGGAACCCACAAATTTTTATTTCCGCATCCAATGTACGGGTGGTCTCCATTCTGCATCCAATAGGCCCCCAACGAACTGAGGTATTTTCTATCAAGAAACTTTAGCTTCACACATCTTCCTATGGCATCGTTCCTTAAATGTACACCTATAGAACTGTTAATACCATGAATTAAGATTAACCTACTATACACAACTCTATCCAATTTTTTTTTGGCAAAAGGAGCCTCTGGTTTAGTGACTTGAATACTAATTTCCAAATCATATCCATTTAAGGAACCCGACTAGTTGTTTGTTGCCACTTTAATGGGCATTGTTAGGTTTGAAATCGACAAGCCTCGAAGGGCTTGAAGGACAGTCAATGATATTGTTGTGATTGATTGAAAATGTATAGTTAGCACCCGACATGCCATCAGTATTTATTAACAATAACATCCACAATCCAGATCTGCCTAAGATCTTAACAGGGTTTATATTCCAATGCATAAAACTGAAACCCGCTAGTGTTTGTTGTAGAAGCGACTTGAATAATTTTTCAGTAATCGCTCTCACTGACGAGACCATTAAGCTCAATGATGCAACCATAAGGTCGCAATTATTTGCTTATACATGGTTAGCAGAATTAACCCCACATTTACCCATCTTAACCTTCCCTATTTATCAATTTAAATCAATCACATACATAAGTTTTAACCATGATTGATAACTCAATATAATAATCATTACCTTTTTTCATTGTCGCTCCTTTGCCTTACCTTATTTCGTGCACGGCTTCACATTATAAAAACATCACGGACTTGTGGGTTGTGGCCCACATAAATCCTTTGCACACGCAACGCGTTATAACCTCAGAGTTATATATAACATACATACTTATGCGATCACCAATGCTTCACTTTCTAAAATATTACACATAACCTTAACCCTCTTTACATATGCACAGAACACTCTGTAGTAGGGTCCACAATACCTTCATCACAATATCTTGATCGCAAGTTTAACACTATAGCAATAACGCTAAGCCATAAGATCAGTGATGAGCGCTAATGCACAGTTATGACACCTGGCTCCTCCCGTCGCCTCACATCCTTCAGTCCTTACCGCTTTGCATCGCAATCAAAACACTTCAACATGCGAACTCTTAACACTAAAATTTAAATCGCTGATGTGCGATGTTGCGCAGTGCTGACATGTGGCACCTCCCCTCACCGTATCACAACTGTCAGACTTTACTGCATTGCAAGTGATCCTTTTTACCTTGTGAAGTCCTTCACACTATCCATTATCATTTGCAAAGTGTGAATCATGGCTTGTTGTCCACCGTTGATATATTTCCCTTTTAAATATGATCTAATCGTGACCGTCTATTCACCTCTTTGGAAATCTCTAAGAATTCTTTGCCTTCGTCACTTTCCCCTGCTTTATGTCGCTCTGCTGCTCTTTTTTCTTCCCACTACTCCTCCTTTGCTCGTTCGGACTACTTCAAGTCTATCTCTCCTGAGATTATCTTTTTTTTTAATTCATATAGCCATTACACCGTCTCAAACTTGAATACAGAGAACTCTCTGTCTCATTTCTCTGAATCAAAATTATTCGACCTGTACATAAATTTACTTCCATAAACTTTATTCTCAGGTAATTAATTCCCAGACTGGAATCTTCCCAGATTTTACCTAGCCATAAGTCCTTTATCACTCGGAAAGACTTATACAATCAACTCGAATTTGTTACTGATATCGAATTCTTTCTATTATGGATTACTCAGCACAAAAAAAAAATGACACACAGTAAAAATGGAATTCAATTTCTCATTAAACAAAGAAATGTACAAATACAAGCAAATCTGTTTACAATATGTCTTTGGCCTGATCTACCTTTATATGGGCCTTTTCTCTTCCTCTCTCTCTGTATATTCTCGTAGGATTACAATTGAATTTCTCTCTAAGAATATCTTATTTTTTCTACCTACCTTTTTATGCCTTTGAGGCTTTACAAATATATAGAAAATGTTCTGTAACCAATTCTGGTTTAGATCCATAGGTTACTCAACAAAATCCCTAAATCCTCTAAGTCCTCAATTAATTCCTAAAGTCTCTTCTTTATCCCTTGAAGATCTCAACATTCAACTAACTGCTAAGGATCTTCCTTCAATCATGAAATACTTTCTAATCTAAGATTTACAATATTTTAGAATATCTCAATCCACACCAATCACTCATCAATCACTCATGTTCTCCTACATTCGAGAACATTTACAAATATGCCTCTCAATATTTAATTAAATCCTAATCTAAATGTCTCACCCAAATCACACAAAATATTGAAAATCACACTAATTAAATACTTAGGAAAACCAACTCTTTTGAAAAACACAAGACCCCCTAGATTCTGCTAAATGTACAAATTTTCGGAAACATGATGCTCCTGCATCATATTCCCAAGATGGAAAATAAGCATGATCTCCAGATCATGTGCTTCTAATATTTTTTCTCCTAGATCCCATACTTTGTTCTTTAGTGATTTCTTTGTTCATTTTAACTATTGTCCAGGTACTCTGTTGTCTTTCCTTGCTTTTCCTGGTTTCCACACCTTCATTTGTAACACTCCATTGAATTTTCCTTCAATATTTGTTACAATCCAGCCTTTTATCCAACTAATTATTTGTCTTATTTGTCTGTAGCTCCTTTCCTTGTGTTCATTTCTCATAATCTTCATTAAATTTTCTATTTCTTTGTCCAAATTATTTTGCTGTTGCTCTCCCTTCCTTGGTGTAAGAGTTTCAAAAATATTGTTGTCTTCAACTTCAACTACTATTTTTGAGATTGCTCCAAATACTATTCCTCTGGACATTTGTACAAATATTACTCCAGATATTGTTGCCTCCCAAAATTCCTAAATATATTTTAAGATATCTCCCTCTGTAACATCTCTCTTTTGCTTACTACTTGCAAATTCACTTTCAAAAAGTAAACTGCTCTTTGAATCCCTGACTGCAATAACATTTTCTTCCAGCTGCTGATTATAACTTCATTCTCCTTCATTGTTATTGTCTTTGAAGAAAAAAACTTGTTCATCTTGATACTACCTTTGAACTTCACTCTTACCTTCAAAAGATAAGATGTCCTCCATCTCCTGTATTACAGCTTCATTTGTATCTTCTTCATCACCTGTAAATACATCATAAACTTGACAATTTAAACTCACCTCAGTCTCCTTAGATGTTATAAACATCTCTTCTTCTTTGGCTATAATTTCCTCTTCACTTTCAGGCTCTCTCAACAATTCTTCTAGCATTCTAATCTCTTATTTACACTTGAAAAGTATAAAGTCATCTATGACCTTTCTCATAATAGTCTCCAACAATTGTTCTTATTTTTGGATGCCCATGACAGTCAAACATCTCACAAGATATTTATCTTGTCCTTCCTTCACATCTTCACTTTCTTCATCAAATAAAATACCTTGCTCAGGTTTACAAAAGTAAACTTCTTTTTCTTGCTTTTGGCTATCAATATAAGCCAAGCTTCCTCTGCTTACAACTCTAGCAGTATGTTGAAAAACAATACCTCCTCTCAACTATGTATAAGCTTCCTCCTGAGACCTGACTATCTCATCCTTATTTTTTAAAATAGAATTCAGATTCTGTCCCTCGGCTTACTCTTCTTTGACAATATTCAAAGTTTGTCCATCATCTTGTATTACACCTGCAATCATAAAAAAATTGTTAATTTCAAAATCATAAGGCTCAGTATTCTCAAATGATGTTTTAGACATCATTTCTCCCTCATCAAGTTCAAAAGGAACTTGTTCATCTCCATCAATTTTCTTTTGTTGTAGTAGCTCAACTCCTTTGAGCTTCTCTTTCCTCAATTGAACATTCATTATCTGCTCATGCTTCCTCAACTCCTCTATTAGCTGCATATTCACCTGCTGATTTATCTTTTCTTGTAGCCTATGCCACTTCACTTTCCTTCTCATAGTCCGACCATACCTCTGGTCTACCTTATTTCTCTACAACATATCCATCAACAATGCAATTTGAAAAATTATCTCAACTTTCTCTCTGTCAATCTCTTCTTGACTTATATTCTCTATGCTATTCACCTTGTCATATTTCTCCACCCTCCTTCTACTGTGGCTTCTCTATGAACCTTTGCTATGACTATCAGTAGTCATTCTTCTGTCTCTTGTGAACTACATCTGTTCACTTGTGAACTGCACTAAGCCTCTCCTTCTCAGCAAGTCTCCATACCTGCTGCAAGTACCTCACCAAGCCTTCTGTCCTTTGAGCTCGATCTTTTGGTAACACTGGTTCTCTATCTTTAGAACCTCTCTTGAGTAACTCCTTTGCTCTTTGGCTTCTGCGATTATACTTTCTTCTGGGAACACTTTAGTACTCTTTGTTCAACCTTAAATTGGAACATTCAGGTTCTTTGCCACGTTTCTTTAGAGTATTCACTTTACTCTTCCTTCAAGAACACAACTGATTCTTCTTTTCTTTACAACTTCTCTTGCTGTCCTTGCTGAGATATTTCTCCTTTTCCTGCAACCTGCAAAACTCAAATCAAAGTTAAATAAAACAATACCTACATGCTTTCACAAGCAGTCTGCTTCCACTCTTCCCATTCGAATGGATCTTCATTCTTCTCAAGAAAACAACCATCTATTTGCCAGATTTTACTGTCTGAATTTTCTTTGTACTTGTTTCCAACTTTTAAGATTTGCAATCTGACTCTTCTCCTCTGATCCACAATCACGCTGAATCTCACTCTGTTCTATTATCAATGTCTTCTGCATAGTTTAACTCTGTCATTATCATCAAAACTCTTCTTGTTTTGATTTTCCTCCAAAAGAGCTTTTACTATGCTATGATACCAAATGATGCAACCATAAGGTCACAATTATTCACTTATGCAGGGCTAGCAGAATTAACCCCACATTTACCCATCTTAACCTTTACTCTTTATCAATTTAAATCAAATGCATGCAGAATTTTTAACCATGGTTGATAACTCAATATAATAATAATTACCTTTTTGCATTGTCGCCCCTTTGCCTTACCTTATTTCACATTATACAAACATCACGGACCTGTGGGTCGTGGCCCACAAAAATCCTTTACACACGCAACGGGTTATAACCTCAGAGTTAAATATAACATACATACTTATGCGATCACCAACGCTTCACTTTCTAAAATATTACACATAACATTAACCCTCTTTACATATGCACAGAACACTCTGCTGTAGGGTCCACAATACCTTCATCGCAATCACTTGATCACAAGTTTAACACTATACCAATAAATCTAAGCCATAATATCAACGATGAGAGCTAATGCGCAGTTACGATATGTGGCTCCTCCTGTCTCCTCGCATCCTTTAGTCCTTACTGCTTCGCATCGCAATAAAAAAACTTCACCATGCAAACACTTAACACTAAACTTTAAATTTCTGATGCACAATGTTGTGCAGTGCTGACACATGGCACCTCCCCTCACTACATTACAATTGTCGGACTTTACCACATCGCAGTTATCCTTTTTACCTTGCGAAGTCCTTCACACTATCCGTTATCATTTGCAAAGTGCGAAATTGTGACTCGTTGTCCACGTTGATCTATTCCCCTTTTAAATATGATCTAATCGTGGCCATCTATTCACCTCTTTGGAAATCTCTAAGAGTTCTCTGCCTTCGTTGATTTCCCTTGCTTTATGTCGCTCTGTCGCTCTGTTTTCTTCCCGCTACTCCCCCTTTGCTCGTTCATACTACTTCAAGTTTATCTCTCCTAATCTTATCTTTATTTGTTATTCATATAGCCATTACACCATCTCAAACTTGAATACAGAGCATTCTCTGTCTCATTTCTTAGAATCAAAATTAATCGACCTGTACATAATTTATTTGCACAAATTTACTTCCATAAGCTTTATTCCCAGCTAATTAATTCCTAGACTAGAATCTTCCCAGATTCTATCGAGCCATAATTCCTTTATCACTCAGAAATACTTATATAATCAGCTAGAATTTGTTACTGATATCAAATTATTTCTATTATGGATCACTCAACATATAACATAAATGACACACAATCAAAGTGGAATTCGATTTCTCATTAAACAAAGAAATGTACAAATATAAGCAAATCTGTTTACAATATGTCTTTGGCCTAATCTACCTTTACATGGCCCTTTTATCTTCCTCTCTCTCTCTCTGTATATGCCCATGGGATTACAATTAAATTTCTCTCTAAGAATATCTTCTTTTTTCTACCTACCTGTTTGTGCCTTTGAGGCTTTACAAATATATACAAAAGATTCTGTAACCAATTCTAGTTCAAATCCATAGGTTACTCAACAAAATCCCTAAATCCTCTAAGTCCTCAATTAATTCCTAAAATGTCTTCTTTATCCCTTGAAGATCTCAAAATTCAACTAAATCCTAAGGATCCTCCATAAATCACGAACTACTTTATAATCTAAGATTTACAATATTTCAGAATATCTCAGTCCACACCAATCACTCAACTATCACTCATGCTCTCCTACATTCGAAAACATTTACAAATATGCCTCTCAATATTTAATTAAATCCTAATCTAAATGTCTCACCCAAATCACTCAAAATATTGAAAATTACATTAATTAAATACTTAGGAAAACCAACTCTTTTGAAAAGCACAAGAGCCCCTAGATTCTACTAAATGTACAAATTTTTGGAACCATGATGCTCCCGCATCACTCAATCCCTTACGTCTCCCAAGTTCTTCCTTGCAAGAAAAATGATGGATACAAAATAGCATTCGAGATAATGGAACAAAGGACCACAATCTATTTACCTACAAGTTCCCTAAGAGCTCAAACATGGAGAAATGCTTCAAATCTCTAACTGCTTTGGAGATCTCATGAGAAATCATCAGAATACTTCACTTCAATTCCTCGGGCTTCCTGGTTACCTTTAGTTTTACGTTTGCTCCATCAAACAAATTATTTCTCTATTGGTATTGTATTTGTTGCTCACTTCTTTGGGTCTATCAACAAGTTTTCTCAGTCATTGTATGGAATTTGAAAATATGAGTGTGCTGGGGTCACTCACTCTCTGCAATCACAGTTTTCTCAAAAAATAATAGTGTAGATAATTGATGCTTAAATTGAAGAATTATTTAAAAATCTAAGCCAGGACATGTTGAACTGAATCTACACTCCCCCAGCTTCATAAAAATGCTTAAATTGAAGAATTATTTGAAATATGAAGCCAGGTCATGATTAAATCGATGATTTGTTCAATTTCATGACTAGAGTGAGAGGTCAACTCTCTTTGTAAGAAATGAATCCTCTCTCCCTCAACTTCATAAACATCACTAAGAGTAGTAGGATGCAAGTGGGGAAACCCTTATGCTATTTTCAATGTATATTTTTTTACTGTTGGCTTACACATTAAGAAGGCATATGAATAGGGATGTAGGTAGTGGGAACCTTAAACTACCATTGCAGCTCTCGACTCCCATTTCAAATTTGTTGTAGGATTTCATTTCATAATATATGCGTTGAAATATATGCATTGAAATAGGAAGAGGGATGGCTTGCATAACACAATTAGAATGCACTGTTGTTATAAAAGGAGGAGGTGTCAGAATAGTTATTTTGATATCAAAGAAATTCTCATGCTTGACATGTAAAGCCAATGAAATGCACAGAAGCCACTATGGTCAACCCCACCAATATATTATAAAAAATATTGTACTACACAAATATAGTAGTCATTAATATGAGTTTAAATTCCTGCATATGAATTTTACTTGATAATACCATTGGGAAAATAAAACATAATGGGTGTTATGATTTTAAAACTTAATATATTTATTTGGCTCAAATAAGAAGTCATTGCTCGATTTATTTACAGCTAGGAGGAAAAATTCATAAAACAGTACTATTGGCAACCAAAAACTTACTGAATCTAAGTATTATAAACTAAAATAAATAATCTGCCACTCAACACTTGGGCTCAGAGGGAGAAAACAATGAGGAGATCATTGATGATTAAATTGAAACTTTATACACTTTCTTATGTTTCATAATCATAAAAAATTGTATCTCCGTGAAGGAAGGTATGGGGTAACATTTTATACCATATGTGTTTTCTTTTTCACTTCAAAGAAGATCAAAGGATCAACCTTTTATTTTTTCTCTGGAAGAGTTTAATTAAAATGGGAGTGCATATGTAATCACATCCTGCCAATCAATCTTGAACATCATGGATTAAAAAAATTACTTATCATTGAGGATTTGATGAAACAAAAACAAACATGGAACTGCCAAGCATGAACATCATGGATTAAAAAAATTACTTATCTTTGAGGATTTGAAGAAACAAGAACGTACATGGAACCACTTCCTATTTCTAAATGGGTTTCAAGGGAGTTTCAATGAAAAAGAATATTTTTTCCCTCAAAGGAATGAGGCTTCCACTATTGAATATAAAAAAAATAGGCTTATTATGACCAAGACCACAATTAATCTACAAATGGAAATTATAGCAAAACCACATGTAGGAAGTACACCATTAGCTTTTATAGTTGGTTAAGTTAGTAGAAGCAAGAAAAAATGAGCATTCCAAGAAGTTGAGCGAATCTAGGAAGGCCATGAAGATGATATGGTCATCATTAAATTACACCCAAGATGGACCAAAATTAGTTTCTACAATAAACCTTCCTTCTTCTATAGCGAAAGACAATCTCATTCCATAGACGCTTGATTATCTAGCTCCCCTTCTGGTATTGTCAAATATTGAAAAATACAGGGTAAAACAGAGCTTTTACACTCAAGCATTGCACCATGAGGGAAAATATATATTTTAAATTTTCTCTCTCTAATCCTTGTACTGATATTTCTAAATAGATTCTAGAAGGTGCGATCAGATGGATTTCGGGACTTACTGAAGAATCTGCTCTTTTCTTTTTCCTGTTTATAGAGAAAGCCCTGTTTGGAGAGAAGGAGTGGTAATTTTTTCACTCCTAGGGAAAAAAAGTACCCAAATGGATCAAGGCCCAATAGGGTTGCTTGTTCTGGATACTCAAAAGATATGGGTGCTAATAAGCCCATTACTCCTAAAGGTGAAAATAAGTGAGTGGGAATCAAGAAGGCTATTGTCTTCTATGCTGGGAAAGCACCCAAATGAATAAATATTAATTGGATCATGCAAGAATACCATCTTGATGATGTTAGAAGACCTACAAGGAAGAAAGGAAGCCTAAGAGTAAGTTCTTTTGTGTCCTCTTTGTAAGGATTTGAGTCAATACTTTTGGAAATATAGTTCACTGGGTCATTTATCACTTGTGGTTTTTATGTTCCATGCTTTCCCCCTTCTTTCTCTTCCCCTGTTTTCTCATATGGGAATTAGCAATAAGGATATTGGGGATGAATTCTTTATTCCTCAATTACGAATATTCATTTTAATTTGGATTGGAATGAAAATAAAAGACATGGGACTTAAATGATTAATTACTCAATTGAAGCTTTGTTAGTGAAATACTTGGATTTGCATTTTTTTTATGGGAAGAAGTCTTGTATTTTTTTAATCTATTCTTTGAGGCCTAAAGGTTGGGAATTGCTTTTCCTTTTCTTGGATTTGGGCATTTGAAAATAGTTAGAGAATGAAAGATAAGTTAGGGACTAGATTCTATATTTTCTTGTTTGCTCTATCATTTATTTTGTGTATACTACTTGAACATACTATTATTAATACAATTGGATTATTGGTTCTCTATCGAATATACAAAAAAAATACTAGTGCCGAGAATTTAGCATAAGAGCAGAAGGAAATCTCCCATGATGTACCAATGGAATTCCAATTTTAATTTGTAGAACTTGGATTTCTTCCAAAACACATCAAACCATTTCAATGCTAGTATCCTCAAGGCTCCAGTACATAATACAACATTCAACCCAATTTCCCACTCCATCAACCACCAATGGGAAAATTACAATTCAACTGATTTAATTTTAGGTCTGCATATTGATTCTAGCAGTTCCAAACCATCATCATCTTCAGATCTCATTTCGGAGAAAGAGAAAATTAAAAGTAGCTCCAAACTAGAGAATTTATTATAGGAGAAGCCACAATAAATGTATAATTTCAGTATGGAGTAGTCCGTATTTATGAAGGAACAGAATAAAATACATAAATAAACATAAACATAGAGATGCAACAGAAATGAAACTTCATTTCATTAATATCAAATAGCTGAATTATGCTTACAAACAAAATGGACATAAACTAGCGAGTGTGATGGTAGCTTATCTCTGAGGAGAGATGTGGCGGCTACATGCCTCTGAACTGTGTTACAATGAGGCTCGAAGGCATATTTATTATTTTGAAACAATGGAAAACCCTAAACATCCAAAAACCTAACCCTAGGAGATGAAACACCAAACTATGGGCCATGTTGGGGTAAATCGGTACATCAGTTTGGTTGTAACTTTGGCATACGTGCTCCGTTTGATACACATGATACCTTGTTATAAAGATGTATCCAAGAATTAAAACCAATGAAAACGAATGTCAAGTGAAAGGCTCACATTCGCTGACAATGATTTTCCAAAAAAATGTTGTTTAGGTCCACAAAACGGCTCTAGAAGTCCAAGACCAAAAAAACTGCCAAACATAGTAAATTGTGATACAATTAAGGAAACTGAAAAAATTAAAGAAATAATGTTGGGGGTCCAACTGGAATAGGAGGTTGGCCACCAATGTCCACTTGGATCATTCCTCCCCCTTAGGAAAAAATGGTCCCCATTGCATTGAGTTCCTCCATGAGATGAGGAAACTTCTGCTGAACTTGGTCCCTGGTGAGCTACTTGCCCTCGTGAAGGATTTGGTCTGCTTTGACAACTCGATATAGTTGAATCCTTTATTTTTGGATGTTATTAATCTATGTTTCCATGATATGATCTGTTGTCACTTGTTCCATGCAATCTGGTTTTAACTCTGTTGGTATGAGTTGTTTTGCAATGTCAGATGTGTCCAACAATGGTGGAAAGTAGGGTCGAAGGCGATCCACATTGAACACTGGGTGCAGACCAATGAATAATAGAATACTGAGCTCTAAGGAATTTTTCCCTACTAACTTGGTGATTGTGTATGGCCCATATCAGAGCGGGCGAAGCTTGTGGTGGGGCCCAACGAGGCGCTCCTTCTCCAAATGTAGCCAAACATTGTCGCCCACCCGGAACTTGTGTGGCACTCGATGTTGATCATGTCCCTGCTTGTACTTGGAAATGGATTCCTCTAAGATATAGTGGACTTTATGGAGGACGTGTTGGATGCGTTTAATAAAAATGGTTGCTTTATTAGCCTCATAAAATACTTGTGAGGACCTTGGCTTGATGTGCTCTTTCTGCAAAAAATATGGGATCTTCCTCTTAATGTAATAATTTTCCAGAACAGAATGTAGATAGATTGTCCCATTAGGTAGCGGCATGCCTGGGTCAAATCAATGGAGTACTTGACCTGACATTGTAGAGGAACCCTTGTGGGTGAGGAGAAAATGTCCTTGTATTCCTCCATGACTTTGTCCATTTGCTACTGCCACACAGGGGAGCCATGTTTGGAGGCTGCAACCACAATATTCTTCTGGCCCTGTGCGCAAATCGTAATGAATTTTTTTTTCCTAGTTCGGGAAATAATCTTACTGCATTGCTTTGCAGTACTCAAAGAGATGGGAGAATGTGGTACTACCTTCGGTATCTTGTAAAACTTATTTCCCAAAGTAATAATAACAGAACGAGGCCTAAAATCATACACAACATGTCACTTCCAAAAGTATGGTAGGCCTAATAATACATCAAACACACCAAGAAGAGTAACATTACACAATACCTCATCTGTGAAGGGCTTGATGCTGTATGGAAGGCAACACTACTGGCTGGTGCAAAGATCTATTCCTTGGTGAAGTCACCCAATGGTATATGACTACGGGTGTGATGTGGTCGGTAGGCTGAGCTGCTTCACAACCTATGCTAAAATGAGGTTCTTTTGGCTTCTACTATCGATAAGGAATTGCAGTGGAGAACCCTTCACCCACATCTGGCAATGGAAGAGGTGCCCCCCCTCCTCTTTGGGCTCCTCCCTCTAGATATTGGTGGTGGAAATGGTGGCACTGGGTTTGGCATTAATGATCTGCTTCCCTTTGTCATTCCCGTTGTCCAATTCTGATTCATAATCAAAACATGAATATGATTCAGATACCTTCAGTTTAGCCACCAACGACTGTTTGGCCTGACACTCGCTTATGTTGTGAGTGGAGTTGTTATGAAATTGACAACACTTCCCTGTGTCCTTCTTTGGATTTGTGGTTTTGTTCTAAGTCACCCCGATTTGGCTTTGCCCCTTTTTCTGCAGTTCAGGGGCGCCTTTCCCTCGCTTCGGATTTGCAGATCCAAGGTATCGCTTCTTTTGCTTAAATTTCTACTCAATCTTGGTGGCATATCAATATGCCATGTCAAATGAGGTAATGTCAAGGAACTCTATTTCCTCCTGAATGTATTTGTGAAATCAGTTGCGGTACTTGAACACTAAATATTTCTTCGAATTTTTAATACCTAACTTTGTGCACAGGGTATGGAACAAATTCACTAGCTTGTGCACATCTTGATCCCTTTTTTGTTGCAACATGGTCCATAGGATGTACTTGTCCTCATAGCTCCCCACAGGGTAAAATTTTTCGTTGATGTCGTCTTAGAACGAATTCCACATGGGTGTGGTTGAGAACAGAGAGGGTTCCCTCTCGTCCTTTTGCTCACAGTAGGTTTCCCACTAGTCTTTGACTAGTCTTTGACATGGGGGGTATATGACTACGGGTGTGCTGTGGTCGGTAGGCTGAGCTGCTTCACAACCTATGCTAAAATGAGGTTCTTTTGGCTTCTACTATCGATAAGGAATTGCAGTGGAGAACCCTTCACCCACATCTGGCAATGGAAGAGGTGCCCCCCCTCCTCTTTGGGCTCCTCCCTCTAGATATTGGTGGTGGAAATGGTGGCACTGGGTTTTGCATTAATGATCTGCTTCCCTTTGTCATTCCCGTTGTCCAATTCTGATTCATAATCAGAACATGAATATGATTCAGATACCTTCAGTTTAGCCACCAACGACTGTTTGGCCTGACACTCGCTTATGTTGTGAGTGGAGCTGTTATGAAATTGACAACACTTCCCTGTGTCCTTCTTTGGATTTGTGGTTTTTTTCTAAGTCACCCCGATTTGGCTTTGCCCCTTTTTCTGCAGTTCAGGGGCGCCTTTCCCTCGCTTCGGATTTGCAGATCCAAGGTATCGCTTCTTTTGCTTAAATTTCTACTCAATCTTGGTGGCATATCAATATGCCATGTCAAATGAGGTAATGTCAAGGAACTCTATTTCCTCCTGAATGTATTTGTGAAATCAGTTGCGGTACTTGAACACCAAATATTTCTTCGAATCTTTAATACCTAACTTTGTGCACAGGGTATGGAACAAATTCACTAGCTCGTGCACATCTTGATCCCTTTTTTATTGCAACGTGGTCCATAGGATGTACTTGTCCTTATAGCTCCCCATAGGGTAAAATTTTTCGTTGATGTCGTCTTAGAACGAATTCCACATGGGTGTGGTTGAGAACAGAGAGGGTTCCCTCTCATCCTTTTGCTCACAGTAGGTTTCCCACTAGTCTTTGACATGGGGGGTGACTTTGAGGAGTGTAAAATTTAAATATTTTCTCAGTCAGAGAAATAATGGACCAAGATATACCTTTCCATAAAATTCAACCATCTATCTATGATGTCTGCATCTATCTGGCCTTCATATATAGGAATGTCAAAGTTGACTTGTACCTTGAAAGTAGTGGTGCCTCTAAAGTGGCTGTTGGATGCAGATGTGCCACCAGTGGGTAGCAATTGAAGGACCTTGGAAAATTTATCCATCATCGTGTTCCTTTGTTTCTCAAGGGCCTCCTCAAGAAATATTGTGATAGGATCTCCTACTTCCTCATATTTGTTTTCTTCCCCCATGGGCGGTCGTTGGGGTTTTGCGAGGCTGATATTGCAAAGTTTCAACCAGATCGAGCCCTAACTCCTTATACCTTGATCTCGTTGGGGACATGCAAAGAAGGATCGAGAAATATCAGATCGCTCGGATACCATTGATCCAAATTTATGCAAGAACATAATAAAATACAGAAATAATTATAAACGCAAAGATGCAACAAAAATAAAACCTCATTTCATTAATATCAAATAACTAAAATATGCTTACAAACATAATGAACATAAACTATCTAAGGCAATAGTAGCTTATCTTTGAGGAGAAATGTGGTAGCTACATGCCTTTAAAACATGTTACAATGAGGCTACAAGGCCTATTTATTATTGTGAAATAATGGAAAACCCTAAAAATCCAAAAACCTAACCCTGGAGATGAAATGCTAAACTATGGGCTCCGCTGGGGTAAATTGGTACATCAATTTCTCTGGGTCGTAACTTTGGCATATGATCTCCGCTTGACGCACAATACCTCATTAGAAATATCTATCCGAGGAATACAACTATTTAATTAAAATGTTGAGGTGGAGAATCATGTTCTCTGTTGATGATTTTATAAAAAAACATCGTTTAGGGCCTCAAAATGGCTCTGGAAGTTCAGGACTCAAAAAACTTCCAAAAATTTGTGCTACAGTTAATGAAACGAAAAAAATGAAAGAAATAATGGTGGGGGTCCAAGCAGAGTAGGAGGGTGGCCACCAATACCCACTTGGATCATGGAGGTTCCTGGTTAAATATTTTTTTATAAAAGTTTGTCTGTACAATTTATTTGGCTATAGTTATTTTCAAACCCCATTTTGAATCTCTCATATTAGCTTCAAAATCATGTACAACTTGATTATTTGGAAACAACCTTTGACATAAAAAATGATTAGATGTCACAGATATTCAGTTATTCTTAGGTCCCATGACATTTTTAGCAAAAGTCTCACCTCCTTTTTAATTAGAAGTTCCACTCTTTATGTCTGAACTACTTTTTGAAGGGTTGTAACAATGTGCTATTTTTAATGTAATATATGGCTTGAATGGAAGGAAATAAAACTTTAAGGATAAGAGCTTGCCATGTACTTTAGCATGTTTGTTGAATGAAAGGAAATTCAATCACTTTGGCCCACTTTGTTATACAACTTTAATCAATTTGTTCCACTTTGTTATGCTAACATGAAGTCCAAAAAACTTACTAAATTTAGAGTTTTTATTTAGAGTATAAATTGCCTCACATAAGAAAATATATCTAATGCATTGTTGGCATATATTTTATTTTACTAGGACTCTTATATCCCAATCTCTTGTCTGGCTTGGAAATGACTTTAAAATTAAGTTATTATTATTATTTATAAACGATGTTTATTTATATTAATCTCAATATAACAATTTGCAGAAAAATAAAATTACTACTGCTACTTACAACTACTTATGATCGAGGTCACTGGACCAAGATTGTATGTTCAAAGTTTCACCATAAGGTTAATATATCATTTGGATCTGACTCCCATAGGATAAAAAAAAAGACTGCTAAAAATATAACAGTGAAGAACTTAGTTTGTTGGTTCCTATCACTGAGAACCGTCCATGTTGGTTTGGTTCAAATCTCAGCTAGATCAGAAGTTGTTGCAAGTGGTTGAGCGTTAAGTAACTTGAAGTCTTGAAGTATTGTAAAGTGATTTGGTTCAAATCTCAGCTAGATCAGAAGTTGTTGCAAGTGGTTGAGCGTTAAGTAACTTGAAGTCTTGAAGTATTGTAAAGTGATATTGAACATTTGGACAAACTCATGTTGTTGGGTACGAGGAAATTTTTTATGTAGACATTTTCTACATGATTAGTAGAAATCTTCATCTATTTTATTTATTTATTTATTTTTTATTTGAAAGGTCAAAATGTTTATATAACATAACATTACAACACATTACATCTCTTCATAGTAGCATAATCTAACATCAAAACCTATTACAATATATGTTTCATATAGAGCTGGCAAGCTCTCTTATATGTATAAAATGTATTTATCAAAACTAAATCTTGTAAGAAAATTTTAGAATTTTGGCTGAAATCCCTTGAAAAACCATCACTGTGAAATAATTTTTCACAATTTATGTGAAAGTCATATGTACATCATAGAACTGCTTAGGGTCACACACATAAGAGAATGGAAGTTAAAACCATCCTATAAGGCATATCTAGGGTTTGTAATTCCCAAGTTGTGCGGATTTGATAACATCTAGGGTTTTAATGAAGCCTTCGTTGCCTAAGATTCATTTGCAACTTAACAACATTCTTATAAATAAACAAGGAGAAACAGTTACAACAGATGCTTAATCTGATAACATCTCAGTTATTTGTTTCATTCCATCGGCTGCCATGATTACAAATTTGAAAACAAAGTCTGGCAGGAACAACACGAAACACAGATACATATTTCAAACCCCGAGAAACCCATTGCCCAAATTTTATTAAAAAATGGCTAATGTGTGGATTAAATACCAAATACAATAAATACTGCTACGGAAGAAATTAAAAACACCCAAAATACAGTGAAGACGTAGATCTTTCAAATTCAACACCCAAATTACAGTGAAGTCATAGAGATTTCAAATTCAACAAATTCAGAAAACGCAGGTTGATTCGAGGGAGCCCTCCAAACCCAATTCGAGATCTCGTTCCCATACACAAAACTAATGCCATTTGCACGAATTTTGGCATATTTTTATCATCATCCCGTTCCCAAATTCTGAAGTAAGAAGAGCGCCCTGAACAATTTTCTTATACTGCAACAGGGTCATGCAATCATGGTTGCCCATGAAATCCAAAGGAAACAAAGCTTATGTATTACGCAAAGGACTCTGAGGCCTCCAAAGCTGATCATCGGTGGCTTCAAAAAGAGACCCTCTCAAACAATGCTCCTCCTCCTGCTCTATCTTCTGCTGCTCAACAACTTATTTTTCACTACTATTATCTACAATAGAGATAGTCCAATATACAAGATTGATTCCTGAAAAATTAAGAAGAAAATTTTGGTAAAAATCACATTATTATGAACAAAGTGTGAGAGATCAGATCCGTAGTTAAGTTTAAATAGATGTATGAGATGCAAAGAAAAGCGTTAAAAACAGTTAATTTGACTATAAAATAAAAAACTGTTAATTTTAATTAAAAATAAAAAACAGTAGTTTGAATATTAAAATCAAAAGATTTAATTTAAAAATAAATAAATAAATAAATAAATAAAATAAAAATAAAAATTTTTATATATCAATTTTATAGTTTAATTATTTAATTTTTATTAATTAATTATTAAAAATAATAAATATTATTTTATTATAATTATATATTAATTTATGTAAATCGAAAAAAATAAAAAAAAATAAAAAAATAAAAAAATATAAAAAAAATTAAAAAATAATAAAAATAATAAAAAATAAAAAATAAAAATATAAAAATAAAAAATAATATATATATATATATATATATATATATATATATATATATATATATATATATATATAAAATAAAATAAAATACATAAATAAATAAATAATTAAACAATAATAATAATAATAAATAAAATTATAAAAATAATAATAAAAATAAAAATAGTTCTATTAATTTACAAATTTAATTACAATTTAAAACGGCTAGTTTGAATATTCAAATTAAATTTTTTATTATTATTATAAATAACAATTTTATTTTTATTAATATCGTTAATTGATTTTTCAAAATACAAATATTATTTAGTTATAATTATATATTATTTATTTATTTTTTTAATTAAATCTTTTGATTTTAATATTCAAACTAGTCATTTTTTATTTTTAATTATCTATTTAAACTTAACGACTGATCTGATCTCTCACCTAGTCCTGATGATGAACCACACCGGTTGGTTCTAAACGCGTCGACTTTATTCATGATAATGTGATTTTTACCAAAAGATTTCTTCTTAATTTATTGATGGATCACAAAAGCCAAAAACCTAGTAATCCTGAAAAACCTACGCTATTCTCCAAACTCCATGGATCCTTAAATAACATCGAGTACTCATTCGAAAGAGATCAAAACTCCCAAATTCTAATTAGCTGCACAGGCATTTTAATTATATTAAAATGGATGTTTAATGGAGTTGGAGGTAGGGATGGATTTTAAGAAGAACATTTTCAATTTTTATACACAAAATAAATGACAAAGCAACCAAGAAAATATATAATATAGTCCCTAACTTATCTTTCATTCTCTAACTATTTTCAAATGGCCAAATCCAAGACAAGGAAAAATAATTCCGACCCCTTAGGCCTCAGAGAAATGATTAAATAATTACAAGACTTCTTTCCATAAAAAAAAATGCAAATCCAAGCATTTCACTAACAATAAATTCTATTGAGTAATCAATCACTCAATCATTTAAGTCCCATGTATTTTATTGCTATTCCAATCCAATACAGAACCAATATCTATATTTTAGGAATCAAACATTCAACCCCAATATCCTTATTGCTAATTCCCATATGAGCAATCAGGGGAAGAAACATAAGGGGGAAAGCATGGAACATAACAACCACAAGCCATAAATGAGCCAGTGAACTATATCTCCAAAAATACCGACTCAAAACCTTAAAAGAGGACACAAAAAAACTTACTCTTAAGATGCCTTTCTTCCTTGTAGGTCTGCTAACATTAGCAAGATGGTATTCGTGCATGATGCAATCCATCGTTTTTCCTTTGGTTGCTTTCCCAACATAGAAGAAAATATCCTTCTTGATGCCCACTCGCTTCTTTCCACCATTAGCAGTAATGGGCTTATCAACACCCATAGCCTTCCAGTATCCAGAACCAACAACCTTATTGGGCCTTGATCCATTTGGGTACTTTCTAACCCTGGGAGTGAAAAAATACCATTCCTTCTCTCCAAACAGGGACTTCTCTCTAAATAGAAAAAAGAAAAGAACGGGCTCTTCCGTAAGTCCTGAAATCCATCTGATCACATGTTCTATAATCTGTTTATAAATATGGGTACAAGGATTAGAGGGTAAAAATGAAAAATATAACTAGAAGCTGCCATGTATCATATTTTTAGATATCCAATTCTGCTATTATAGGAACATGGATAATGTGAGAAGCTTCCTTCATCGTGCAATGCTTGAGTGTAAAGGCTCTGTTTTACCATGTATTTTTCAATATTTGACAATGCCAAAAGAGGAGCTAGATAATCAAGGGTTTGTGGAATGAGATTATCTTCTGCTATAGAAGAAGGAAGGTTTCTTATAGAAACTGAGTTTGGGCCCTCTTGGGTATACTTTAATGATGACCATATCATCTTTATGGCCTTCCTAGCTTCGCTCAACTTCTTGACATGCTCAATTTGTCTCGCTTGTAGTAAGTCAACCAACTATACAAGCTAATGGTGTACTTCCTATATGTGGGTTTGCTATAATTTCCCTTTGTAGATTAACTGTGGTCTTGGTCATAGTAAGCCTATTTTTTTTAGATTCAATAGTGGAAGCCTCATTCCTTTGAGGGGAAAAATATTCATTTGCATTGAAACTCCCTTGAAACCCATTTCAAAACAAGAAATGGTTCCATGCTTCTTGTTGTTTCTTCAAATCCTCAATGATAAGTAATTTGTTTAATCCATGATGTTCATGATTGGCAAGATGTGATTACATATGCACTGCCATTTTAGTTAAACTCTTCTAGAGGAAAAATAAAAGGTTGATCCTTTTATCTGCTTTGAAGTGAAAAATAAAACACATATGGTATAAAAATGTTACCCCATACCTTCCTTCACAGCGATATATTTTTTTATGATTATGAGAACGTAAGCAAGTATATAAAGTTACAATTTAATCATCAATGATATCCTCATTATTCTCGCCCTCTGAGCCCCAATGTTGAGTGGTATATTATTTATTTTAGTTTATAATACTCATATTTAGTAAATTTTTGGTTGCCAATAGTACTTCTTTTCTGATTTTTTCGTCTTACCTGTAAATACATCTAGCAATGACTTCTTATTTGAGCCAAATAAATCTATTAAGTTGTAATAACATAACACCCATTATCTTTTTCCAATGGTATTATCAAGTAAAATTCATTTGCAGGAATTTAAACTCACAATAATGGAGTTGTCTATTTAGGTAACGAAATAGCCCGGACGGCAGTTTTTTGTCGGAATCTGGACAACTAAAATCCAAGAAATCAGGTAGTTGGAGTGTTTGGTATCCATTTTGACACATTTTGACAGTGGAAATGGATTCAGCATTACCAAAAACCCTTAGGGCACTCAAAATACTAAAATTTAATAACGGTAAACATGATTTTTTAAAAATCTTTACCGGATTTTTTAAAAATCTTTGCCAGATTCTGACGTTGCCCGAGAAGACTACGGCCACAATAATGACTGCTAAAGTTGTGTAGTACAAGAGTTTTTATAATAGATTGGTGGGGTTGACCATAGTGGTTTCTGTGCATTTCATTGGCTTTACATGTCAAGCATGAGGGTTTCTGTGATATAAAAATAACTATTCTGACACCTCCTCCTTTGCGAACAACAGTGCATTCTAATTGTGTTATGTAAGCCATCCCTCTTCCTATTTCAATGGATATCTTTCAACGCATCTCTTATGAAATGACATCCTACAAAAAATTTGAAATGGGAGTCGGGAGCTCCAATGGTAGTTTAACGTGCCCACTGCATACATTCTTATTCATATACCTTGTTAATATGCAAACCGATAGTAAAGCAATCTAAATTGAAAATAGCATAAGGCCTTCCCCACCCGCGTCCTGCTTCTCTTGGTGATGTCTATGAAGCTGAGGGAGAGATGATTCATTTCTTATAAATGGAGTTGGCCTTTGACTCTGTCATGAAATTTAAAAAATCATCAATTTAATCATGACCTGGTTTCATATTTCAGATAATTCTTAAATTTTAGCATGTTTATGAAGCTGGGGGAGTGTGGATTCAATTCAGCATGTCCCAGCTTAGTTTTTTAAAGAATTATTTAATTTAAGCATCAATTATCTGCATTATTATTTTTTGACAGAACTGTGATTGCAGACAGTGATTGACCCCAACAGACTCACATTTGCAAATGCCATACAATGACAGAAAAATTGCTGATATACCAAAATAAGTGAGCAACAAAGACAATCTCAATAGAGAAATCATTTGTTTGATGGAGAAATGGTAACCGTAAAGGTAGCCATGAATCTTGAGGAAATGAAGCGAAGGATTTTGATGGTTTCTCGCAAGATCTCTCAAGCAATCAGAGAGTTGAAGCACTACTCCATGTTTGAGCTCTTAGGGAACTTGTAGGACAATAGATGATGGTCCTCTGTTCCATTATCTCCAATGCTATTTTGTATCCCTGATTCTTCTTCCAATGAAGAACTTGGGCGACGTAAGGCATCGAGATTAATGGTATCGTCAGTGAGAGCCATTGCTGAACAATTCTTCAAGCCGTTTTTGTAGCAAACATTGGTGGGTTTTCGGTTTTAGGAATTCGAATATAAACCCAGTTGAAATCCTAAGAAGATTTGGATTGGATTGGGGATGTTATTGTTAATACATACTAATGGCCTACCAGGTGCTAAATATACATTTGCAATCAGTCACAGTAGTAATGATTGACAATCTTTCAAGCCCTTCGAGGTCTGTCGATTTCAGACCTAACAATTCCCATTAAAGTGGCAACAAATAACCAGTCAGGTTTATTAAGTGGATATGATTTGGAAATTGGTATTCAAGTAACTGAACCAGAGGCTCCTTTTGCCAAAAAAATTGTTGACAAGAGTTGGGTATAGTAGGTTAAGCTTAATTCGGGGTATTAACAATTAGGTATCTGTACATTTAAGCACAATAAGAAAAATTTTCTTTTAGCATCATAAGTTAGCATCACTTGCTTTATGTGGTTTAAATATTTATGTATTATATTAAAAATGAAGTATATCACCATAAGTTAGCACCATTTCCGTTATGTGGTGTTATTGTGGTGTAAATGTTTATGTATTATATCAAAAATGAAATATATCATCATAAGTTAGCACCACTTAAGTTATGTGGTGTAAATGTTTATGTATCATATTAAAAATAAAGTATATAATCACCATAGTTGATGGACAAGTTAGCACCATTCTTACTATGTGGTGTTAAAGTGGAGTAAATTTTTATTGATCTTATTGGAAGTGGAGTATATCACCATAAATTTAAAAAAGTGGTGTATGCTATATTGTCAAGTTCTATAAAGTAAGGGTAGTTAACTTTGTGTTTGCCATGTTGGCATGTACAAGTGGATTTATTTATGTGAATTGCCACCATAACCACAAAAAAATTACAAATATTTATATTATGAATATATAAATTAGAACTAAATTCAAAAATATTTATTTGTTTTTCATGTTTACATGTAAAACTAAAATTCATTTTTGTAAGTTTGCACCATAAATACAACAAATTCAAAGTAATTGTTTTATAAATATTTTATTTCAATTATTTACTTTTTATATTATTCTCATGAGAAAATAAATACACAAAACCATAATACATAATTACTTATTTTATGAATAAGCCAATTAAGATAAACATTTTTATATTATTGTGATTTCAAAATAAAATAAGGGTGAATTCTATGGAGTTGGGTTACTCTTTTTTGGAAGAACTTCTATTCCAAAGGTTGAAAACGTATCTTTGTGATGGTATTTTATAAGCCCTCCATCAAGATTTTAAAAGGTCCATCTAGGACTAAATAAAAGCCTCAACTAAACTACATAACTCCATCGTGTTATGGAGCTTGATGGAGACACATAGCTTGATAGAGTTATAATATGTACATGTGCCATTAAATTTTGCTTCAACTTAATGATATTGTTTTATGGGCTCATGGCATTGAGAATCCAATATTATTTCACATGGTATAGTATGGTTTGCATTTTTATATTATACTTAGTATATTTTTTATTATTTCATTACATATATGTATGTATGTAATTTTAGAATTTGTTATTCTTATTAATTTTATACATTTTATAGTGTTTTTTTTTAAAATCTTGGTAGGACTCCTTTTTCATTCATTTTATAAACAAAAAATAACTATATCTACGAGTTTGGTGGTCTCAACCCGCCCTGAGCAGGGAACCGAGTTTGTTGGCCACCTGATGGCATGGTATGCTATCAAAAAAAAAAAAAAGGTTTTGAGTCTGTCATACTAAGCAAACAAAGCTTGGATATTCACACATATAGATTTTTTCACAGATTGACTAACATATTTACTAGACACTTGAAATTTAAATGCTAGCCTCATATAAATACTAAGAAAAAAGGTAGATTAAAAAATTCATGAACTACTCAGCCTTGTCTGGAACCGAGGCCAACTCCACTGGTGCCGGATCCTGAACCGAGGTACCAGCCTTCTCAAAAGGCTTGGAAATACACGAGCGATGGTAGTCAATATGCTCGAGGCACCCATCCTGTTTCCTCAGCTGGAACTTGATCTTATCGAACTCGCTCTTG
Source organism: Pinus albicaulis (assembly GCA_034641835.2). Classification (NCBI taxonomy): domain Eukaryota; kingdom Viridiplantae; phylum Streptophyta; class Pinopsida; order Pinales; family Pinaceae; genus Pinus; species Pinus albicaulis. Next base: position 896,483,248 of record CM076577.1, on the reverse strand, counting down.
TAGTATGGGAAGTCTTGGGCCAATGTCACTAGGCTCATAGATATCCGCTCCAAGGCTTTGCCAAGGATGCTCTTCATAAACCAATAAAGATACATTGTCTGCTTGAATTATGTTAGTTTGCCTCTTGCTTGTCCCATATATGGTATTAAACCTCTCCATTCCTTAGTATCCATTTCTATCTCTGCATGTCTATTTATGTCAGCTTCCCAATTTTCAATGAGATTTTGAATTTCCTCTGATGTGTTCTTGTTGTATGCTTTCGCTGCCACTTGGATCAAATCGATTGCAGGCCTTCATCCTCTCGGCTTACTCGGGGGTGAGCTGGGTTGGGCTTCTACTGCCTTCCCTATATCTTTCCGACCACAACCTCAAACTGTAGGGCTCTTGGAATGGTCGGGAGCTACAGGACCTTTGGAGCATGCCATCCCACAGTCTTTGACTAGGTTTCTAGGTAGGTGACCTGCCCACAAAATCAAATGGAGGCATAATTCCATATAATGAAAACGATCAAAGGTCCATGCATCCCAATTATTAGAAGAAAGGTGACCCCTGGGCCTCTTCCTAGGACTTCTCCCTTGCTCATCCCTCTACGGACCCATCGCCCTCATACCCTTCATAATTTTTGCCATCCCCTATCCTTGACGGTTGCGCGCACCCTAACAATTATCCCCATAAACCAAAGAGCTCCCACCTTCCTTCAATATCCTAAACTCCCTTCTAGTGTCCTCTCTTTTCATACCTCCCACCCTCGAAATTGGTAGAGGAGGTGTCACTGTCCATTGCTCGGGCCTGGGTGGAATTCCCTCTCCCATTCCCTATGCGCACCGAGCCCAAGTAGCTCAAGGTGGTATAAATCAACAAAGCCTCTCAACTAAACACATCCCAGGACTGTTCCTTAACTCTATACCCTGGCAGGATTGCTCGACCCCTCACCATTCCTTCTTGTTGGCATCCCTTACCCAACAGACTCACATTCGGGTGCATGTTGAGGCCATGCCCAATTACTACTCTGACACAGAGGCAGAGACCCAAAAGAACCCCAACCTTCCCCCAACTAGATTCAGAATGGTTTCGTTCTCCCCTACCCAGCAGAAGACTATACCAGTCTAGCTTAATCCCATTAGGCTCCCATAGAGACCAACCCAAATCATAAAACATAAAAATGGCATGAACAAGGGAGAGGAAACCAAGCACATACGTGAGTTTCATCATGGTGGAAGTGCAATGGAGGTTTTTTATCCCATTTTCACTCTTGCACCAATTTATTTCTTCACAACAAAACCCCCATGCCTTCCTCCACCCTGTTTTAAGCTTCATGCACAGGCCTTTGTCCCGCCACCTCACATCGTGTTGCACGCGATAGTATAGCCTGCTGCCCTTCCCACTCATGTGGAAGGTGGTGGGCTTCAACCCCAAGGCCACTACCATTAACACTAATGGGAGGGTCGGTCTTCTTCGTTACACCCCGATCGGGGAGCTGAGTCCAGGAAATATGGGTTAGATCTTCCCTCCGACATGTCCTGCTCTTTGATGCTCTGCAGCTTGATCCATGGTTATTCCCCGAGATTAGGAGGCCTGCTTAATTCAATAGGTTCATTCGGGTGAGCGCAACCACAATTTTCCAGGAGGTCAGCTGCTCGGTTTCCTTCCCTCCTTACATGGGTGATAATGATATAATCAAATTTATTGATTGTATCCTCCAATCCCTGCACATGCGAAGAAGTACACCATCTCTAGCTTATTTTGTCCCAATTCGTTCCTTGATTAAGTTTTTTTGAGTGTTCATAACCAACTAAGAGTCTCCTTTGATTACCAGCTTTTTGTATCCTAGCCTCATGGCCAAGAGGAGACCTTGGTGCACTCCTATGAATTATGCTTCATTTTTGCTGGAAAAGACACAAGAGTCAACATATATGAATCTTGTCGTGCCTTGATGATCTCAAAAAATCCCTCCAACCCCTGCTTGCCCTAGATTTCCTTTTGAGGCTCCATCAAAGTTGAGTTTGATGAATCCTTCTAGAGGAGTTTTGAAGATCCTGATGGTGTCCCCTATGTCAGGGATAGATTTCCAAGAAGTTGGGGAGACCATAATAGGCACCAGGTGGAGGCACTGGAGAATTCTTGTTTCCTGAGGAGCCATTTGCCAATCATCTAGCATCCATTTCTCCGAGAGGATGTACTAGTAGAAAATGATGAAATTAGTGACTAGGTGACTAAAAAAGTTAGTGACCATAATTATTTCAAGTGAATTACTACTAAATTTGATCAATTTAAGTGACCGAACTAAAAATGACAAATTTAAATGACTAATTTAGTCTAGGGTTAAAATATATGACTAGATGATATTATTGTACTAGCTGGCGCGTGCTATGACAGGTCGAGCACGAGCTTACCTATCTGCGACCTCCCAGCCGCCATGGCATCAGGAGGGGGGCCCGAGGTTCCCCTTCCTCCTCCTCCAGAAGTCCTTGCATTCAAGAAAGTGATTGCAACCATCAACAAGCACCCTCTGACTGAATCTCAGAAAAAGTTCGCGAAGAAGTTGGATAACATCCCTTCAGTGGCCCTTCCAATCGAAGAAACTTGTCGATATGCATTGAACCTAGCTGAAAGAGGGATGGTTGGAAATTTTACTGGCCTCTGGCCCTCTCCCAAAGCTGTGGAATACTGGGTGCAGAGGATCTGGATTCCTTTAGTCTTGGAAGGCATCAAAAGCCACTTTGTAGGCAAATGATACTTTGTTTTTGTTTTTTGAGAATGTGGAAGACATAAGCCTCATCTTTAGAAACGACCCATATTTTATGGGTCCTAAGGGACTATGCTTAAATAAATAGACCCATGAATTCGATCCCGCTCAAGATGTGCCTTCAACTATTCCATTGTGGGTACGCCTCCCACATCTCTCACTACATTGCTGGAACCAAAAGTCTCTCCAAACCATTGGCAATACCCTCATAAAGTATATTGATCAAGCAATGAGAAAAGATCAATACTCATGCACATGTATATGTGTCGATGTGGATTTAGAAGTTGGGCTACCTGAAGCTATCAGACTAACGGTTGCTGACTGGACCCATATCCAGGAGCTAGATTATGAGCAACTCCCATTTAAATGCAAGAACTGTCACGACTATGGCCATTTTTCAAGGCACTGCAAAAATAAGGTGGAAGAAGAAAGTGAGAATTCGAAAGGAGAACAATGGACCCTAGTTCAGAAAGCAGCCCCGACAAAAGCTAAAGTAAAAAGAGTCACAAAAGGGACCAAAGTATCAGCAATAGGGAAGAATCTTGGGGCAGAGAGCTATATTCCCCCATTGGTAGAAGTTGAAAAACCTATTGAAGAGCTCAAAACTCCTGTAGACCCCTCATTAACAACTTTTGAAACCATAGAAAAACATAATACTTCCCCCTCCTTGGGAAAAGGCAATGAAGAAATGTCCCCCTCTGGAGTAATCCCAAGTACCTCTTCTCCACCCTCATATGCTGAAATGATCAGAAAGAAGCCATTGAAGAACTCTTGCTCCTTAGAGGATGAAAACTTTGAGAGGCCTTCGAAAATAATGGGAAGAAAATCACATAAATAAGTCAAGGAAGAAGAAGCATAATGACAAAAAACTCTAGGAAGTCAATCCACAATCAAAATTTCCATCGAGAGAAATACCAGAACAAGGCCTCCCAAGGGAGGAGCTACCAACCCCTTCAACAGTAAATAATGAAATTAGTCTCTTGGAATTATAGAGGCTTGGGGACCCTATGAAAGCTAAAGCTATCAAAGATCTGCTGAATATCGAACCTCCTGAAATCCTCATGCTCCAAGAGACTAAAATCGAAGGGGACATCCTTCTTGACATCAGGAAATAAAAATGGAATAAAAATGGAGGGATGGTCGTAAGTGTAAGGGGCTCCTTAGGTGGAATTTCCACTCTGTGGTTGGAGGAACAATTTCAATTGGAGAACTCCTTCGAGACCCAACACTATATTTTCACCGAGCTAAGGCACTCTAAAAGGAAGTTAACATTTTCTCTTTTTAATCTTTATGTTCCCGTGTTGTACACATAAAAAATAGATTTTTGGTAATATCTTTCTGAATTTTTAGACCTTCACTCTCCCATGAATATCATATTAGCCAGAGACCTAAATATTTTCTTGAACTTGAAGAAAAGAGAGGAGGCAGTAGTAGTAGGGACCAAATGATCCCCAAGGTGGAAGACCTTGTACTCCAATGCTATCTCCTGGAATTTAAAAAAACGAGAGGACTATTCACTTGGTCCAACAACAGAGTAAGGGAAGACCACATCTCTGCTTGCCTTGACCGATTTCTTGTACAAAGTTCGTTGCTATTGGAACAAAGGCTAATTTCCTCCAAAATCCTTTCCAAGCTAACCTATGATCATAAGCCTATCCTGCTCCTCTTGGAAGAGGAGTAAAACTTGGGCCTAATCCCATTCCGGTTCAACCCTCTCTGGAGTGAGAGAGATGGGTTTCTCGACACTGTTTCTCTTAGATTGGTCCAAATTTGTCATAAGATCCCCAAGCTATGTGTGGGAGCAGAAACTCAAGGCTACAAAACATGCGCTGAAAGAGTGGATCAGAAAGCCCAGAAATACCCCAACGAGTCAAAGAAAAGAAACAATCCAACTGTTGGAAGACTTGCAAATGGAAATGGAAAAAAGAGACCACACCTCTATAGAGCTTGAAAAGGAACAAATTGCACAAAGAAACTCCTATCACTCTTTCCGTACTGTAGAATAATATTGGAGGATTAAGTCCCGCAGCCTTTTGCTAAAGCTGTAGATCGAAATACTTCTTTCTTCCATCAAAAGTATAGAGCTCGCCTCTCATGCAATCACATATTAGAAATCACCACTCCTGAAGGGTTGGTCTGCAAAGGTTTCTACAATATCAAAGCAGTTGCAGATTCTCACTTCCAGAATCTGTATATAAAAGAGAGTGATAGAAGTGAAGAGGACACAAAGGACTTCCTCTCTCACATCCCCTCCCTTGTCAGTAGAGAAGACAATACTAACCTCGTGAAGCCTTTCTCTGATGAAGAAATCTACAAATTCATATGGTCAATGGAACCAGACAAGGCTCCTGGGCCTGGTGGTTTCTCAATCCATTTATATAGAATTTGTTGGGACATTATCAAATTCTATATGCTGAGAACGATCAAAGGTCTCCAGAATAAAGCTAAGGTGGGGGGTGGCACCAATTCCACCTTCTTAGCCTTAATACCTAAGGAGGTGAACCCCAGATCCTTTGAAAGATTCAAGTCCATCTCCCTCTGCAATGCTTCGTACAAAATCCTCGCCAAACTCCTAGCTAATAGAATCAAGCCATTGCTGGGGAATCTCATCTCCCCACAAGGAGCCTTCAACAAAAATGATGAATCCCCTTCTCAAATCCTAATTCCTTGAATTTGTAATGAAGACCAACATGTCATGGAAGCTATATTGAAGCTATGTATTGATGGTTGTTTCGGACCCGACCCAACCTTCAGCTAGACATGAAAAAAAAGCATAATTTTGTGAACAAATTGTTGGTGGGTAAGAGGGAGGTCATTTCCACAGATCCTAAGACCACGAATCTTGAGATTACGAGCTTCCTTCTTTAGGATTCTGTGAAGGCCTTCATCAACCAAAATAAATAAGAATGGGGACAGGGGATCTCCTTGTCTTATCCCCCAAGTATGGTTAAAATATTTGGTGGGGGAACCATTTAGGAAAATGGAATAGATAGGAGAGGAAACCATAGCTTGGATCCATCAGATCCATCTCTGATCAAACCCATAAGCTTGAAGGAATTTGGTGAGGATGGTCCAACTTATGTGGTCATAGGATTTAGATAAATCTAGTTTGATCACCATCCCCAAGATTTTCATACGCTTCAAGGAGTGAATTGCTTCCTAGGAGGTAATAAATCCATCTAGGATTTGACGACCCTCTACAAAACCAATTTTTTCAGATGATATGAGGGAAGGAAAAAAAGTTTTAAGGTGCTTAACCATAATATTTACAATGATTTTGTATATGACATTACAAAGAAATTGGGAAGAATCCTTGGGGATCCTCCGATTTAGTAGATTTAGGAATCGACGTTATAAAATTAGCATTGAGACTCGGACATTCCTTTTGGTGACATCTTGACTCCTCCACCACTTCCAGAATGTCTTTTCATATGAATTTCCATGTAGTTTGGAAGAATTCCATGGTGAAACTGTCAGGGCCTGAGGCTTTGTATTTTTCCATACCTTTTACCACCTCCTCCATTGTGACCACTTGGATAAGGCCGAGGTTATAATCTTTGGTAATGAGGCGCAAGTTTTTTTGGGTGATTCTATGGATTTCCTCAGAGCGATCTTGCTCTAGTTCAGAGAGCAAGGTATGAAAGTGATGTACAACCAGTTCTTCCATGTCCTCCTGATAGACTATTCGGTCATAAATTCATTTTTCAGTGAGAAGATCCTGTTATGTTGTCTGTGTTGGACCATTTATTTATGGAAGAAGCAATTGTTCTTATTTCCTTCCCTCAACTAGTTGACTCCATATTTCTGCTTCCAAAGTATCTCCTCCTGTTTTCTGCATTCTTCTAGTTTCATTATGAGTTGTCCCTCTTCTTCTACTAGAAGTTTTGATCTTCCCCCTGAGATAGTCTACAGTTGGACAATCTTTTTCTTCTTCTTTAACTCTTCCTGGTCTTTGAAGATGTTGCCAAATTCATCTTTGTTCGACTTCTTGATGCTTTGCTTGATCTCTTTTAGCTTGAGCTGGAATGTATGCATAAGATTTCTTCCCACCACTTCATTTTTCTTCAACCATTCTTCGAGTTTCCCCAGCAACTTAGGGTCTCGAAGCCAAAATGCTTCAAAAATGAAGGGATTATTTCTTGGTCTTGTTTTGAGGTCGATTTACAGTCTTACCGGCCTGTGTTCTGAGCCCATTCCATGGAGAATGGAGGTTTGCATGTATGTGTCTCTGGAGATGACCTGTTCCGAGACCAAGAACCAATCCAATTTGGACACAATATGATTTTGACCTCCTCTCCGATTGTACCAGGTGAAGTTTTCGTTGTTGGTTTGTAGGTCCACCAGTTTGAGCTCCGATATTTCATCCTTGAACATATCCATATTTGGTTCCTGTCGCTGAATTCCTCCTTTTTTCTCTTCTAGGGATGTTATTGTGTTAAAGTCCCCTCCTACTATCCATAATTCTTCCTGAAATTCTCTTCTCATTCTGGCTAGGTTGTCGAGGAAGGCCGCTTTCTCCCCTGGGGTATGAGTCCCATAAACCCTAGTAAGGAGAACCCAATCATTGGATTTGATGTGTCTAAAGTGCCCTGTAAGCATTCAGGGACTACTTACTCAATCCTCAAAGACGACTTCTGCCGGGTTCCACAAAATGGTTAATCCTCCCAAACTTCCTCTAGAGTCTAGTAAAATCCAATATTTGAGCAATGCTTAGATAACCTTTCCTCTTCACCTACGTCCTTGAGATTACTATCCTATATGAGAGGAGGACCAATGCTGACCTAGAATATTTATCTAATATTATAATATTTGAGGTCATTAACATGGAGGAAGTGTATATACCAACTCTTCTAAGTCAAGGTCATTAATTTTCCATTCCACTTGCTTTTCCTCCTTGAGAGTATTGTCCTAGAGGAAGGGTCGACCAACCCTCCCTTGAAATATTTCTGAAGGATTATAATATTTTATATCATTATCATGGTTGAAGGGTTGGTTGACCCTTATAAGTGATCCATATCCTTTGTCCTACTATCAAAGAGGAATGTTTGGCTGATTCTTCCTCTAGATTATGAAAGAGGAAAATACCATATTTTTCGAAAGGGTTAGCCAACAATTCCTCTTTCTCATATTTTTCAATAAAATACTATATTGGTGGAAGGGTCCACTAACCCTTCCTGTTTGAATAGACCATTCCTTTATGTGAATAATATTACCCTAGAGGAAGTGCTAATCAACCCTTCCTATACATGAATCATTGCCAAAATATCATATTTGATGAAGGCTTGATCAATGCTTCCAATTGGTTTTCCTCCTTGAGGGTATCGTTATAGATGACACGTTACCTAACCCTTACTTGGAATACTTCCCTATGGTTATATTCTTTGAGGTTACTATTGTGGAGGAAGGGTCAACCAATTTTTTTAAGTGATCCACCTCCTTATTCATACTACCATGAATGAAGCGTTGACCGATGCTTCTTCTATATGACATGTGAGGTAAATAAAATATTTGAGGAAGGGTTAGTTAACCATTCCTCTTTCTCATATTCATTAATAAAATACTATCCTAGTGGAAGTGTGAGTCATCCCTTCCAAGTGATACACACCCTTGATCACACTACCTTGGGGGAATGGTCAATCAATCTTTCATCTACATGAATAACATCCAAAATACCATATTTCAGCAAAGGGCAACTAATCCTTCCACTTGATATACCTCCTTGAGAGTATAGTCTTGGAAGAATGGTTGGTTGAACCTTCCTCAAATATATTTATGTAAATTTGAAAAGACTTTATTATATGGTAATGAAGTCAATATAATAACACTCCACATCAATGTAAAGACAAAGAAATTTAACAGAATAGGAATATAATAGGGCTAAGTTTATGTTTAATCTTTAGGTGAAATTAATTTTATTTTTTTAGGAATGTATATAGCTTTCCTTCACTAGAACTAATTTTTGAAGCTAAGTTGCATGGAGAGAAACTATTTCAATGTTTCTTAAACCACCAAATCAACCATTCTTATTTCCAATAAAAAAACAAAAAAATGTGTTGACACATCGTTTAACCAAAAATTATTAAAGAATGAACATTTAACATGAGGATTGAGAAAATTAAAATAAGAGGAAATCAATGCCCTCGTAAAGAGATTTTGGAAAAACCACTTTTCAATCATTATTATATTTTTTTATTTTTTATAAATTAATAAATAAATAAATTTACAATATAAATTAATTTATGAATATAGATTAATAAATTAATATACAAAAATTAACAATTAGTAATGAAGATTTTGGCAAAACCATTCTTCAATCATTATTAGTTTTATTTATTTTTATAAATTAATAAATGAATTAATTTACAATATACATTAATTTATGAATATAGATTTATAAATTAATACAGGAAATTAACAATTAGTAATGAAGGTAAAAATAACAATTAACGATTAAGTCCCACTACCTTGCTCGATTTCCCTCCAATTCCAAACTTTTCCCTCCATTTTTTGTTGGGAAACATATATATATATATATATATATATATATATATATATATATATATATATATATATATATATATATATATTCACACTCTAATCTTCATCTCCATTGTTAATTCGATCTATGCTTTTGTGCTTGGTGACGAGTATGTCTGGTTTTCCAGTTTGGTGACGAGTATCGACTCCTAGTCTCATCTTCTGGTCTCATCTTCCACACTTGGTGACAAGTATTCTCCTGATGAAAATGATTCTTTGTGGATTTTTGTATTCTCATGTTTTTTTTTCCATCAACATAGACCAAGGAATTCTCTTGTTTTTTTTCCCACATATTGTTGATACTTAAATTATTTTACATATTTATTTTGGATAGATCTATCATAGTTTCAATAACCTATGAAATTATGTTTAGGTAGTTAGCTAACTCTACATTTATTTAATTTATTTAATAGCATGTGCCTACACCTAGCCACTATAAAGTACATATATATGTTTTCTTCTCAAAGCCTTATATCTAGTACCATACCTTTATAAAGACCATTTTTACCTTTTCTCCTTGTAACCTAGCCTAAAACATTAGACATAGTCATTAGAGATATTCGTAGAATGATGATTCCTAACAACATAGGGACAGGGATTACCATGAGCTATAGAAGCTTAAACTATAAAAATTTCTCGTCGATTTTGTTTTTTGATTTTTATATTTCCACGTATATAGAACAATTTAAATAATATTATAAAACACCCTGTGAAGGGCTGTCATTCCCCAGGGATTTCTAAAAATTTTGGTCATCTAATACCAATTTACCCGGGCCCTGGCCCCAAGCAGCGACCGGTCCCTGGAGGCTGGCACCGCAGGGGTTGTTGCAACATTAAAAGAAGCAAGTGTAATGGTTAATGGAGGTAGTTTCAGGTTGATTTATCAATTTGTTCGACCATCAGACTAGCAATGATAATGGCACCGAAAACCCTGATATTTTTCCCTGCCGAGGATATTCCTATCATATTTTTCATCGAACTAACCAGATAAGAGCCATTTTACTTGGGTATTCCTTTGGTCAAAATTCCAAGTTTCAACCATCCCACATTCACACTGCACAACCACAGGTATTTCCCAACAATCTAAATGACCATTTTTTTGATAAATTTTATGGTTTAAATTTGATTTGGTATGGATTGTTATTAGGATACGATGCATAAGTTTTTTCCATTTCTGTGGAGGCTTTCCATCTTATGCTTCTACAAAGGCTCTCCATTTGGTTGTAAATATTATAAGTATGAGAGAGTGAGGGTGTGAGTTAGATAGGGGAAAAATTTCCAACTGAGAGCTCGTCTATTTTGGGATGCTCAGGCCATTAAAATAATCTTGAAATATGATTAATTGATTATAGAGGAGCCTTCAGCCATTGAAAGTTTGTTTTCCTGATCTGTTATGCTCAATGATGATCAGCTTCAGCAACAATAAAAGTAGGTAATGGTATCTTCATTTCCACTTGATACTCATGACAATATCCAACTCCTCATGACATAGAGAGCTTAATGCCAAAGGAAAATAATGGAAAATGGCTCTGCGGATTGTCTATTTTGCTGAAAAAGATAGGAAAAAAATAAGATAATGTATTGTGTGATTGTTTTCTTTGCACAATAGACACTTGGAGAAAATTCGGATAACAGAAGGTTATCTTTCATAATAACTTCATAGATTGGATATTTTTCATACATATATGTGAAATCCAGAAAATTAATGTAGAGATCATATGCCTTACATAGCATATTGCCAGGTACACACTGGCTAATTTGCGGAGAAACCTAGAAAAGAATCTGTGTGCATTATATGCTTAGTGAGATCAAATGTAACTGAATAATAATAGAAATAATAAAGGGATCCTATATTTTTCTTGTCTGGAATGCTGAGCCCCATTTTACTGCTTGTAGATTGGGATCAACACATAACAGAGTTCATGGTTGCCGTGAACATCTTGAACAGAGTTTCTCAGACAGCCTACAACTCTAGCACAACTCAATTTTTGCATAGATATAGGTATATAGATATACTAATAGTAATAGACATATATAGAAAGGTAGATATAGTTGGGTTTTTCCTGCACTGAAATATCAACCGTAGGTTGATCATCAGCCTCCATGATGAAACAATACCATACAATCCTTCTGGTTCACTTGTTGTGCAAGGGATTTGGGCCAATGGGAACTACATGTTTATCTGCTCTAGTTGTATTCCTATTGCCCATATTCTTGGGAAGAGGGCTACAGTGGTTGAGACTAGACTCTGCAATCCTTGACAGAGGTTTTAAAGAAACCAAAGTCTGTTTTATGATCTTTATTATTCATTTCTACATGGAAAAAAGCAGACTCCCTTGTTGCTGATGCAAAACACATTAAACTAGAGAGCATAATCAGGATCATTATCACCAATATATGGCTTCTTTTATGGTGAAAAATTGTGTTTCTAGAATCTTTTTTTTTTATCATTTTAGATATTTTTTGTTGTTGTTTCTTTAAGTTCCACTTGTTAGCTCTATAGTTAAACTTTCGAAGAAATCTTCAGAATCATTACACTGTTCTTGTTACTTTGAACATAAGTGCAATGAGGTGGCGCTTCATATTATTTTCCATGATTTGATTTTTAATCACTCCTCCAAATATGATGCCCACCAAATGGATCTAAAAATATAAGCTCCACAAACCACTGTCCTCAATAAATATGCCCTCCAAAATTCAAAGAGTCTTCAACAATGATTGGTGATGTGTAAAGAAAAATCCAAACTATATTTAATGATGCCTCAAGGTGTCTTCAATGAATTTCCAAATTCTACACTGTTCAATGCTTCAATTTGCTCCAAAAATATTAAATGCTTCCCTGTCCAATCTTCTTCAAATTTCAGGTCTCCATCATTGAATGCACATGCTTGAATGATGCCTCCAAAATTTCTTATAGGTGCTGGACTGTATGTAAGTGTTATTATTATAGCCTTATGGCTCCATCACAGGTTATCACAAAATATTAGAAAATCGTCATAACGTGTTCAAGTCACTGTGTGCATATGTAGGTACTAGATCTTTCAACTAGTCTTTCCACAGGAAAGGTTATCCTCCACTAAGACCAAACAAGCGTGTTAGATCACAGGTCTGAAGCTTCTCACCAATTAACTATTCACACTCTTCAAAGTGTAATTGCTATCTTTGATACAAGCTCCACATAATTATTGTTTCATCAATCCTCCACTGTTTTATTACCACATAAATACCCTTTGAGATTCCAAACTATGGTTGTATGGTTGGCTTGTATGAAAATATGAATAGGTGACTTATAGCTTAATATGGCTTATTTTATGGTGAAAAATTGTGTATCTAGAATCTGTTTTCTATCATTTTAGATATTTTTTTGTTGTTTCTTTAAGTTCCCCTTGTTAGCTCTATAGTTAAACTTTCCAAGAACTCTTGAGAATCATTACACTATTCCTCTTACTTTGAACATGAGGGCTGTGAGGTGGCTCTTCATGGGATTTTCCATGATTTGGTTAAGGAGGTGGAGAGCATCTTTTACCATTTTATACGTCACCTTGAATGGGGGAACGAATCTGTGGTTTTGAAATATTATGAGATCTAATAACAATACAGAAAATTATAAGAAACACAAGATGTGCTGTAAATTAGACATGGAATTTTGGCTTAGAGATCTATGGCTCACATGGATGCTAGGTTCCCCAGTAGCTCCAAAACCATGGTCACCAAAATGACAAAGAAATCTACATTACATTAACTGGGATTTTAGGAGAATGATTTGTAGATTCCCCAGGGTATCCTGGGTGGCCTCTCATGTTGGCAGCTTTTGTCCTAGGCAACTGCATGCAAAAGTTTGCAGGGATATTCATAACTCCAGTGTGATACTACTGCATTGTATATCAGTATGAATCCAAAACCAACATATAAATAAACATCAAATTTTAGGTTGGTCTATAGAGAGACGAATATTTGTAGGCCTATCTGGATTGTTAGGGAGGGCTCCTGTAGCCTTGCCATTGATGCATTCTGCCTCCAATTGCTGTTCATGGAATAAATTATCTTATTGATTCATGTGTTCTTATCTAAGATTTCCCCCCTTTTGTTAGAATATTCAAGGTAAATTATGGATGGTTCACATTCATGATTAGCCTCCATAATTTGTATGATGAGCTTTCAGGCTGTGGCACCGGAGAGGATAGACTGCCCAGATTTGAAGTCATTTTGTGTAGGGTCATGAAGACAAACTGCAAATAAGCTACGTGGGTAGGGGATGGGGGTTATTCCCTTCAAGAAAATCAACAACATGAATTGTACAATTCTAGGCAACATGAACTGGCTTCCCATAATAATAACAAGTTCATTTATTATTTGTGCTAGCCTTTCCTTCCTTGCTTGTTGAAAGTGTAGTGAAGAGGGTCTTCTCTGTGCATGTGCCTTAGCCAGAGAAAAACCACAATTAGTCTTCCTTTGATGATGGATGAGTTCGTGGAGTTAGTAGATTCATGGGAAGATTTGGAAGACAAATTGAGAGCTTTAGAAAAAACTACAAAGGCACATTGATTTGTATTTGTTGAACTATGCATAGTGTTGGGATTCAGGTCCATGTTGTTATTCTTGTCCTCTGAATCTAGGAAGTTGTCAAAGCACAAGGTATGATCCACACTGAGCTTATATTTATGGAAATTGTAAGTCCTTTTAGGCCTGGTTGGACTATGTGATGGATCATGACCACCACTGTCCTCAAATATCACCATTTATTTATGAGACTTCTTGGGCACAAATATGAGTTCCTCTGAACCAAAATCTAGTTGTTCAAGAGTACTCTTCTCTAGGTTCTTGTCAAAATTAAGTTGATGGATGAATTCTTGATAGTTTGATTCATAGTCTAATGCGCATAAACACTATGCATAAATACAAAAAACTAATGTATTACCTTAAGAAAGGATTGGATTCAAGTGACTTATACATGAATTTATTACATTTTTATGTCTTCACAAATCAAAAAATCTTCACACGGTCTGCACACTAGACTTTAAGGGATCTTCAACAATACTAGGAATGCTCCAAACTTCTTAAGTCATCAATGATCTTTCAAAAATACAGAGCTATGTGAAACACTTTTGCTGTGACGGAGTAGATTCTTCAATACGAGTGACTTCATAATAAGCCATGCTTTCTCAGAGAAACTAACTTCAGTAAATTATTCATCCATGGTGGATCTCAGAAGATGTGGCACCTAGGGGTTCTCTTACATACCGACAGCCCTGCAACTTAATGCGACAAAGTATGGATCATTTTATTTTACTTGAATGTAAAATACAACATCAATAGATGAATAATTATTTTGGGAATTTAACCATCTGATATCAATCCAAGGATTCCATAAATCCCTCTTAAGGTGATGATTTTATCATTTGAACTTCAAAATTTAACTCCCTCTTGTCATCAATCATAAATATCTGCATCCTTATAATCCAATGGCTTGTCCATAACTCCGAAATATAAGGAGAGTGACCTTGCCAAATTTATAGTCATAGAGCTATCTTCAACCTACTACTTTTCCAGTCACCATTCCTTTGGTCCATGTGCCAAAGTCATCAAAATAACTCCCTCTTAATTCTTGCTACAACCTTTTATCAATCTACTTCTTATATTTAAGATGACACGTTAGCATACCAAACCTCAATAATACATAGGTGAACTCTCTCACATGCTATGCCTATTCAGCTAACAGATCTTGATAGTAGAAGAACCTTATTACTGATATTGTAAGAATTAAATTTTCCAAGGGAATTACTCTAAATTTAACCTTGGAATGATTTCCAAGGCTGATTATGCCATGGATCCTGGCTTTGAGTCTGATATTAACATCTAGAGAGACCAAGGAATTTCTTAAATTATGCCAAGTTACTTCAAAGCCACAAATACTATACATGATGTACTAAATTTCTTCTAAGGTTCAATATTGTTGCAGAAGAATTTGGCAAATAGTTAATGCACTTTAAACCGGTGAAGAAGAACTGTCTTCTGCCTTCCAAGTTCTGATGTTTGTCATTAAAGACTAAATACATGCAGCATCCTTGACTTATGCTAATGGAGAGTACAATGGTCAACCTGACTTCTTGTAGTGATTTCTGACACAAGGGAGGTCTAGTATTTAAATAATTTCTTCCTTAATTATGCTATTAAAGTTCTTTAAAGTGAAAAATTGATTCTCCTCGAAACTGAACAAGGATCGATAAGATTTAGAATGCAACTTTATATATGAATGCTGATACTGTTGAAGGAACATGATTGTGAACACAATCAATATGGCCCAAATTGATCAAGAGTATTGATATTTTAGATGGGGGATATTGCAGCTACTCCACATCAACTTTAGTCTTGACAACATATATAGGAGAATATTACTGATCTGAATATAACGCAAAACTCAACGAATATAGACAGTGCGAATATACCATACAAATAGAGCAGAGAATCCATATCTGAAATGTTGGATGCACTTATATATATTCATGTATTGTACCATCATCCATAGAGATGCTATATATAAATATGAATACAGCTGATGAAGTTAAGGTCAAACTTATACTACTGTAATAGCAATATCATATTGGAGATGTTATACACAAAGTCGAGAGTCTATAGGAATGGGTTGATACCCATCATTTCCAATACGAGAAGCCATACCAAAGTAGATTAATATGAGAAACATATATAAAATGTCATAATGCAAATAATCATATTGAAGCATATGCCATATCATATCAAGACCATAGCTATATATTGACTGTCCAATTATTTCAGAGATGCAGTATCAAGAGCAAAGATCTTGAAAGGTAGGATTCCTGAACCTTGCTTCAAATCACTATGAGTTCATAATCAACTATTCTTCCACTTATAATCATCTACTAGACATCCAAAGCATGGCCGAAAGGGCTTAAGGTTCCTTCCCCAAAGTCTCCTACTATTCACGTGATTGCTACAAAAAGGTCTTCATATACACCAAAATATATTTGATCTTAACTGTATTGTATGTTAGGATGGATGTGGCCTAAACTAGGCCTCAAGACAGACTTTTCTGAGTTTCTATAGAAGTAAATCCTTCTCTGTGGCCTAGAGCAGAAAGAGTGTTGGAGATGGAAACCTACTTGATGAAGTTTTCCTTGATGGAAACCTACTTAATGAGTTGCCCTTGATAAGCATAAGATGTGAAAATGATGTATCTACAGGTTAGTTCAGATGTGGCAGAGAAAGGAAATCTAGTTAGGATCAGAGAAATGATAAATATAATATGACACCATGTATACACAGTTTTTATGAAGCAAAGTCGCGTATACACGCAGGTACGAAGAAGCCAAGTCGCGTATGCCTTTTGCGCTCTAAAATTGTGATACCAGTGGGCATTACCATGGTATTAACCCACAATATTGAGTGTTGTGTCGTCTATTTGATTCCATCGAAGAATACCATTGGCACTTGTGTGGTTTTGGCTCATGGTATTGGTAAAGGCTAAAACTATATAAGGAGAGGAAGATCATAGTGCAAATGTGTGCATATGTTTGGGTACTGAATGAATGCTTCACACTGAAGTATATCTACATGGAATGGGCTACAGTTTATTGATAGATATAAATTAATAATGCACCTATGAATAAAATTATAGATCAAGATCTCTAGACCTGAAATGACTATGCATTTGCTAGATCTATTTATGAAATGTTTAGATCTGTGATCAGGTGAATGTTTGCTGAAGTGAAGGGTAATATCTAAGCTGATTATTTATTCTAAAAAGTTGCACAGTCCTAAAATAGTTGCAGATCTATACGCAGGTTCGTCTCTGTAAAAGTTCATATATATGTAGGTTCAGTTAAGCAAAAGCGTGTATGGGATCTAGGGTTTTGTTGAAGTATGTAGAAGAAAATTTTTGATCTGTTTTGGTGTTTTACTGCTGTATGTCAATGACGTCTTCATACAGATATGGGTTGTTTGAAATTGATTATGCTGCTAGTTGATTATGATTAAAGATCAGTGGTTGGTTGGTTGATTGATTATTAAGTGAATTATTTGATATGGTTATAATTTTCAGTTTGATGTATGTTCTTTGAGGTTAAATGTGTGGAGTGGGTCCAGTCTGAAAATATGATGAAAAGAGGCCTAAAGTGGTGTTGTGTTGAAGCTATTTGGATCCAGTGTGAAAATTGATGAAACATGGTCTACAGTGGTGCTGATGGTTGGAGCCTTTGGTGAGAGGGTTGTAGCTCCCTTCCAATAGTTACTGGTAAAAAAGAACATTGGTAGTAGCTCCCTTCCAGGAGTGGCTGGTAAATAAGAAGTAGGGGGTCGTAGCTCCCTTCCAGTGGTGGCTGGTAAACTCCCTTCGAGTAGTAGCTGGAGAACGAGAGAATGTTGCAACCTTCTACAGGTGGGTGCCTACGTGCTGGAATGAGTGTGCGCTAGTACAAGATTGTAAGCAGTTTTCTTTATAATAAATATTGAAGACTGAGATGACAACAACAATGGTTTTCTCCCAACTTGGGTTTCCACCTTAAATCCTAGTGTTCATTTGTGTTGCTTATGTGTGATGATTTATTCTATTCTTACTACATGCTTACTTCTTACTAAATATCTTATTAATGAATGCTTCACTGATCTAAGTAAATAATTATCTGCATAATAAGATCTCTGGACATATGCAAGTTTATTTAAAGATAACCGCGTGTATATGCTAGTTGGGTTTATTAAAGTCGTATATAGAAATCAGTAAATAAAAATTAAAAGTTTACAGTGAGTTATAAATACTGATTCACCCCCCCCTCTCAGTATTTTTCCCAACAAAGAGAATCTCCTTCTAGGGCAAGTAACCACTCCGATTTTTAGCACTATCTTTTGATATCACTATGGCTAGGGTAGGAGATCCCTTCTAGACCTCTTGATCCTCAAATTCTCCTCCTCATACTACTGTAGCAACACCTTCTAGCATCCTTGTAAATACAAACCCTTCATAAAATAGTACATAAAAAGAATCAATACTTACCTCTTAAACTGTGGTCTGATATAGCAAGAGAGATGCTACCCTAAACAATCTTGAATCTGCTCTCCTCTTTGATGGCTGATTCCATTAGATGTTGAAGGAGGATTCTGCAATAATGGTTTTTAGATTTGATTTGAAGCCGCTATGAGTTATTGAGCCCAACTCTGATATATTCCCAAACTAGAATTCTAACATTCCCTTGCTTTATGGAAACTTGGATACATTCCCTGTGATTACATTCCTTCTCTTGCCAATTCTACCTAGAAGACCCCATAACTGGTCTTCCTGGTTGGTTTATCCATATTTGTTATTGTTCTGATAACTCTTCCACCATTAGAAACACAAATAGCATATTTATAGGTATTGATTTTTTATTAATGCAAGAAATTTTGTTATCTATCTTGAATTTCAGCATTTACTCGGGGAGTTTGCTATTTTATCGAGTAGAGTTTAGAGTCTAGACTGTCTCTAAAGTCATGTTTTTCTCATCAGCAAATATATTATCCTTATCCTTGCAAAAACAAACCAGGTAATGTGTTTCAACAATAGAATATTGTGAATTATTTGTTCTTAAATTAGTAGCCCAACTGTACTATAAAATGCTTGCTTCATTTCTTTGATGAGATGGTTGATGACTACTATGATAGTGCAAATTTCACAATTTTTTTTTTTTTTTAAAAGTGGTCTATCATTCTAACCACATTTTCATTTTTGTTTGAATGGGTTGTTGATTGCTCTATCATGTTGCTTCTGCTTTGTAAAAGCATGACCTTTATCCATAGCAAATAATTACTTTTAGGTGAGATATTTTACCATGCAATCTTATTTGTTGTCTTTGCTAATTTTGTGGGACTTAATCAGTAAATGCCACGATTCAGTATAGTTTTTAACCAAGACTTTGAAGGTTGTGTTGCTCATTAGACTGTATTTTAATCACTCCAACTCAGAGTTTTTAATAACCATGTCCGCAATTTCAGGGTAGGTTCATTTCTGTTTGGGAAAGACACATGACATGGATAATATTGTATGCATGGGAATAACAAAATTTTTTCTCATGCAAGGCTACAATGCCAAAGAACTACCACAATGACTTGTCTTTTACCAAAAAAAAGATAAATTTAATGACATTGACACACAACAAAGTTCCAAATGTCCAATACACCAATTTGGATATCATGGGCATTAAACCATTTCCTATGTTCAACATCCCCTTTAATTTTTTAGCCTATTGTTTTGAATACATTTTCAGAAACATTGCAGATCTTACAAAGTGGAAGTTCAGAGGAGATAGCCATAGGGGTATACTCTTTGTCTTTAGAATATCTCAGGGAAGCCATAACAACATACTGTTAAACCAATCCCTAAGAAAAAAATCAACAAATGGATAAATTCACAGCCCTCGAAGAAAATTTTGGAGGCACTATCCTCAATCCTCATTGCTTTTGGATAGAACAGTCCACAACTCTCAAAACATTTTTGGAAATTTAAAGTTTAACATTTTGGTATATTGGGTAACATATTATAAGGATTCATGGTTTTCCATCATAGGATAATTGCAAAAATGTTTGGAATCTCACCAAATGCACAATGTGCATGAGAGAAAACTTCGAATTTTCTGATTTGATATTGAGTTAGTTTGACTCAAGAGTTCAATTGTGACATACCAAGAACTCCACCTCTGGAACTGCTCTAGGAGAAGAAGAGGTCATGTTACAAGTGTTGTTTAAACTTCATGACATAAATGATTTACCTACCTAAGCTAGTTCTTCTTTGAAAATTCCCCAGGGTACTAAACTCAGCTTAGCTCCCCAGATTCAGCCAAACAGTCAGGGTTCTCTCTAGAATTTCTTTCCTTCAACCTTGAATGGTAAGAAAGTGGGGAAACCTTGGATGACAAAAATGTGGGGCTGCCTTGCTCCCACACTTACCCAGTATCAACTTCCAGGCCCCTCAACCCCAGTTAACCCCCAGAAGACATCATCAACCATTTTACAATGGTCAACACCCCTTCCTCGGCCATCAAGACTAGCAGGCCCTAACATCGTCTCTCTCTCGATTAGCACCAAGATCTCTAGTCTCTGGCCTCCCTACTGTATTAGTGCTCTTAAATTCTGTATTTTGGATAGAGTGCTAGGATATACCTTAGCTAGACATTTAGTTATGCTTCTTTCCTTTTATGCCTTTTGTGGTTTTCAATATTGTTATAGGAGTTGTTTTAGTACTTTGACATTGTATTCACTTTAGATATACCTTCACGTATCCTTGACCTACTTTTGTAATTATTTGTTGGACATAATAAAGTTACGTTATCTTATCTACGTGTGCCTTTTAACTAGTAAATACCAAATAGTCTTTGCCTAAAAATAAAGCTGGTACTACCAAAAATTATAACTTTCATAGGGGCTGGAAGGCAAATAGCTAGGCCAAAATAGAACTTTAGGAACATAGCTAATTGAACAACTTGTCATTTGACAAGAGGCATGTGTCAAATCCCAAACATATAAGCATAGGCCACCATGATGAAATTCCCAGAATCATAATAATACATTAAGTTAGGAAAAACCCAGATTAGCTTTGGAAGCATAGATTCCATTAACATTTTATTTGGGTTTTATAATTCTCATTAGAGTTGCAGTTCAACCATGGAATGTGCCTCTCTGTTTTTTCCTCTCTATTTTTTGCAAACAAATGGGTTATGAAAGCACTCCGAAATCGACAATGCCTTATGGGGGGCGGGATTTAATAGGACCAATATGAAAACAAAATAGAGCATACCATGATTCCATAAGCCAATCCTCTAAGAATAGTGCAGGCAATGGCGAATGCATCCAACTCAAACTTCCCCAAGTGGTGTGCCATAAATTCTACCAAAACAGTAAACATGTACTGCAAGACAGTAGCAACTATAGTGGAAGAAAAATGAATGGGCTGATGATTACTCTATCATTTTGTTTTTGCTCTGTAAAAGCATGATCTTTATCCATAACAACTAATTACTTTGAGATGAGCTATTTTACCATGTAATCTTCTTTGTTTTCTTTGCTAATTTTGTGGGACTTAAACAGTAAATGCCAAGATTTAGTATAGTTTTGAACTAAGACTCAGAAGGTCGGTTGGGTCATTAGACTGTAGCTTCATCACTCCAACTCAGAGTTTTTAATAACCATGTCTGCAATTTTAGTTTAGGTTCATTTTTTTTTGGGAAAGACACATGAGATGGATAAGATTGTATGCATGGGAACATCATACATTTTTCTCATGCAAGGCTACAAAGCCAAAGAACTGCCACAGTGACTTGTGTTTTACCAAAAACAAGATAAATGTAACGACATTGATACACACCAAAGTTTCAAATCCCAATACACCAAGTTGGATATCATGGACATTAAACCATTTCTTGTGTTCAACATCCCTTTTAAGTTTTTAGCCTATTGTTTTGAATACACATTCAGAAAAATTGCAGATCTTACAAAGTGGAAGTTCAGAAGAGATAGCCATAGGGGTATACTCTTTGTCTTTCGAATAGCTCAGGGAAGCCATAAGGAAATACTATTAAACAAATCCCTAAGAAAAACTACAACATATGAATACATTCATAGCCCTCGAAGAAAATTTCAGAGGCACTATCCTCAACCCTCATTGTTTTTAGATAGAACAATCCACAACTCTCATAACATTTTTGGCAATTTAGAGTTTAAAATTTTGGTATATTGGGCAACATATTATATGGATTCATGGTATCCCATCATAGAATAATTGAAAAAATTGTTGGAATCTCACCAAATGCACAATGTGCATGAGAGGAAACTCCGAATTTGCTGATTTAACATTGAGTTGGTTTGACTCAAGGGTTCAATTGTGACAGACCAAGCACTCCACCTTTGGAACTGCTTTAGGGGAAGAAGAGGTCATGTTAGAAGAGTTTTTCAAACTTCATGACAAAAATATTTACCTACTAGAGCTATTTATGCTTTGACAATTCCCCGGGGTACTAAACTCAAGTTAGCTCCCTAGATTCAGCTAAACAGTCAGGGTTCTCTCCAGTATTTATTTCCTTCAACCTTGGATGGTAGGAAAGTGGGGAAACCTTGGATGGCAAAAATGTGGGGCTACCTTGCTCCCACACTTCCCAAGTATGAACAACCAGGCCCCTCAACCCCACTTAGCCCCCAGACGACATCATCAACCATTTTAAAATGGTCAACACCCCTGCCTCGGCCATCAAGACTAGTAGGCCTTGTCATCCTCTTTCTCTCAATTAGCAACAAGATATATAGTCTCTAGCCTCCCTACTGTATTAATGCTCTTAAATTCTGTATTCTGGATAAATTGCTAGGATACACCTTAGCTAGACATTTAGTTACGCTTCTTTCTTTTTTTCCTTTTGTGGATTTCAATATTGTTATAGGAGTTGTTTTAGTACTTCGACATTGTATTCACTATGGATATACCTTCAAGTCTTCTTGACCTACTTTTGTAATTATTTCTTGGACATAATAAAGTTATGTTATCTTATCCAGGTGTGCCTTTTAGCTGGTAAATACCAACTAGTCTGTGCCTAAAAAGAAAGCTGGTACTACCCAAAAGTATAACTTTCATAGGGGTTGGAAGGAAAATAGCTAGGCAAAAATAGAAATTGAGGAACATAGATAATTGAAAAACTTGTCATTTGACAAGAAGCATGTGTCAAATCCCAAACATACAAGCATAGGCCACCATGATGAAACTTGTAGAATCATAATAATACATTAAGTTAACGAAAACCCAAATTAGCTTCGGAAGCATAGATTCCTTTAACATTTTATTTGGGTTTTAGAATTCTCATTAGAGTTGTAGTCCAGCCATGGAATGTGCCTCTCTATTTTTTGCAAACAAATGGGGTATGAAAGCACTCCGAAATCAACAATGCCTTAGTGGGGGGGGGGGGGGGGGATTTAATAGGACCAATATGAAAACAAAAAATATCATACCATGATTCAATAAGCCAATTCTCTAACAATAGTGAAGGAAATGGCTAATGCGGCCAAATAGAACTTTCCCAAGTGGCCTACCATCAATTCTGCCACAACAGTAAACATTTATTGCAAGACAGTAGTAGCTACAGTGGCAGCAGAATGAATGGGCTGATGATTTCTCTATCATTTTGATTCTACTCTGTAAAATAATGACCTTTATCCATAGCAAATAATTACTTTGAGATGAGCTATTTTACCATGTAATATTGTTTGTTGTCTTTGCTGATTTTGTGGGATTTAATCAGTAAATGCCAAGATTCAATATAGTTGTGAACCAAGACTCAGAAGGTTAGCTAGCGAATTAGGCTATAGATTCATCACCCCAACTCAGATTTTTTAATAACCATGTCCGAAATTTCAGGGTAGGTTCATTTCTGTTTGGGAAAGACACATGAGATGGATAAGATTGTATGCATGGGAATATCATACATTTTTCCCATGCAGGGCTACACAGCCAAAGAATTGCCATAGTGACTTGTCTTTTACCAAAAAAAAAAGATAAATATAATGACATAGATGCACAACGAAGTTGAAAATGTCCAATACACCAAGTTGGCTATCATGGGAATTAAACCATTTCTTGTGTTCAAAATCCCTTTTAAGTTTTTAGCCTATTGTTTTGAACACACTTTCAAAAAAATTGCAGATCTTACAAAGTGGAAGTTCAGAAGATATAGCCATAGGGGTATACTCCTTATTTTTAAAATAGATCAGTGAAGCCATAAGGACATACTGTTAAACCAATCCTTAAGAAAAAATCCAACAGATAAATAAATTCACAGCCCTCGAATAAACTTTCGGAGGCACTATCCTCAACCCTCATTGTTTTTGGATAGAACAATCCACAACTCTTAGAATATTTTTGGAAATTTAGAGTTTAACATTTTGGTATATTGGGAAACATATTATAAGGATTCATGGTTTCCCATCATAGGATAATTGAAAAAATGTTTGGAATCTCACCAAATGCACAATATGCATGAGAGGAAACTTCGAATTTGTTGATTTGATATTGATTTGGTTTGAATCAAGAGTTCAATTGTGACAGACCAATCAATCCACCTCTGGAACTTCTCTAGGAGAATAAGAGGTCATGTTACAAGCGTTGTTCAAACTTCATGACAGAAATTCTTTATGTAACTCAGCTAGTTCTGATTTGACATTTCCCTGGGGTACTAAACTCAACTTAGCTCCCCAGATTCAACCAAATAGTCAGGGTTTTCTCTAGAATTTCTTTCCTTCAACCTTGGATGGTACGAAAGTGGGGCAACCTTGGATGGAAAAAATGTGGGGCTACCTTGCTCCCACATTTCCCCAGCATCAACAGCCAGCCCCCCTCGGCCCCAGTTAGCCCCCAAACGACATCATCAACCATTTTAAAATGGTCAACACCCATGCCTCGACCATCAAGACTAGCAGGCCCTTACATCCTCTCTCTCTTGATCAACATCAAGATCTCTAGTCTCTAGCCTCCATACTGTATTAGTGCTCTTAAATTCTGTATTCTGGATAGACTGCGAGAATATACCTTAGCTAGACATTTAGTTATTCTTCTTTATTTTTATTCCTTTTGTGATTTTCAATATTGTTATAGGATTTGTTTTAGTACTTCAACATTGTATTCACTCTGGATATATCTTCAAGTCTCCTTGACCTAATTTTGTAATTATTTGTTGGACATAATAAATTTATGTTATCTTATCTAGGTGCGCCTTTTAGCTGGTAAATACCAACTAGTCTGTGCCTAAAAGGAAAGCTAGTACCACCCAAAAGTATAACTTTCATAGGGGCTGGAAGGAAAATAGCTAGGACAAAATAGAACTTGAGGAACATAGCTAATTGAACAACTTGCCATTTGAAAAGAGGCACGTGTCAAATACCAAACATTCAAGCATAGGCCACCATGATGAAACTCCCAGAATCATAGTAATACATTAAGTTAAAAAAAAACCCAAATTATCTTCAGAAGCATAGATTCCATTAACATTTTATTTGGGTTTTATAATTCTCATTAGAGTTGTAGTCTAGCCATGGAATGTGCCTCTCTGTTTTTTGCAAACAAATGGGGTATGAAAGCACTCCAAAATCAACAATGCCTTGTGACGTGGGGAGGGGGGGGGGATTTAATAGGACCAATATGAAAAAAAAACAGAGCATACCATGATTCCATAAGCCAATCCACTAACAAAAATCCAGGAAATGGCGAATGGAGCCAACTCGAACTTCCCCAAGTCGCCTGCCATCAATTCTACAACAACAGTAAACATGTACTGCAAGACAGTAGTAGCTATAGTGGGAGATGAAAGCTTCCATTGGGCATTGCACTCAGACCAGGTTGTCTTGCTTAATTATTTGCGCATGTGACTGTTATCTAAGGCGGGCATTAAGCTATCAAGTTACACGTACTCGTGAACTCCGAACTGATTGTTGTGTTCATTGGAAGGATTCTGAACATTTGGGTACCTACCTTAATATCATCATGATTTTATGTACAATACATTAGCCACAACTGGTGCACTTTATTGGATGCCTTTGCAACTCTTTTCATGGGCTATTCCAGTGGTGTAGATGATGATCAAGGGTGCAACTTTGATTGCTATTATGGATCAGATTTGGGCACTCTCTTTGAATGCTCTTTGGAAATTTATCTTATGTTTATCCTTGCTTGAGGAGGGCGCTGCCACAGGTGGTATTTGAACCTGTTTCTATACCAAAAAAACCACCATGATTTCACGAAATCTGTATTTTTTCTTGAAGACAGTTGTGCCTTGCATAACAAGCAAATACATAGTTTCAGAGATTGAATCTTGCCAATGATATTTATGAGGAAGAGTGTATTAGAATTCCTTAATGTGGTTCCCGTTTTTCCTTCTTTTTTTTCTTTCATGATGATTAGCACTTCCACTTGTAACAAAAAATGTGTAATCAATGTCACAAAAATTGACAATGTTCATCTAGTTCAGTGCTCCAAGAGATTTTATTTCAGTGTTTTTCATGAAAGCTAAAAAAATATGGAGAATTAGAGCACTATGTTTCAGATGGATGTTTGATACTTTTGTGGGAGTAAAAAACTAAAACACTATTGTCCTAGGAAGAAGATATTGGGATATCTCTGGAAGTGTTGCCTTCATCATTTAGAAAAAAAAACCTCTCTTATTTTGGAATGAAAGTGCCACTGGATAATAAAGAAGATACTCCTTTATTGGTTTTATCATAAGCAACACTTTAAGTTCTACTTGAAAGGAAAAGTATGGAGTTAATGTTACAAAACTTGATAATGTGCAAACAGTTCAGTGCTTTAGGAGATTTAACAAGATAGTCTTCCTAGTATGCACTGAGATCCTCTATGTGATTTTATGTTTCGTTAATATTTTCTTTAAAACAAAAAACTGCCCAACATAAGGAAACACTCATCCTTCTAAGTGCCAATTTCCCAAGATCATGCTAAATATGTTGGAACAAAGTTCTTGCTCTGGTGAGTGTTATGTTTGTCTATTTGATAATGGTATAGGGAAATTATGCTACGTTGAAAAGTTGTCTTCCCACCTATATTGTCTACATTTTTGCTGGTTGAAATCGTGACATGGCCAACGCTATGTAAATATGATATTCCTTTATTCTATGAGACTGTCCCATATTTACAGTCACTAGCAATATTTCAACATACAAAGCCTAAAGTTTCACCTTTCAACCTTGACTTAGGCCTTGTATTGATTGGAGGTCCCAGGAAAACACGTATAACTCTAGTAAAATCCTTATTTGGGGTGACTGGAGTGATTGGGGCATTCTGATTCGACCCATAAAAAGATACATCCATGAATCCACCCTCAAAGAGATTTAGTTTTGCATATTTATATTTCTTTAAGAGGAGAAACACCTCCAAGAATGATTCACACACTAATTGAATAAAAGTTTCTTCAATGGAAGCATCATCACTTGGTATAATAATTTGTATATATTTATCACTAATTGGATCATCAGTGCTATGTGCTTCCGAAGTAGACTGTTTCTTATTTTAAAAACGTTCTCAGGCATGAACATGATCTTAGTTTAGCTGTCATGTAAAATATAATTACACACAGAGAGATAGGTTCAGGAGGCATTGTTGTTTAATCATCAGAGGAGAAGAAACAATAATGGATTTATCCTATTGGATTTAAATATGCTGAGTAGAAATCATGGAGTATCATATTTGAATTTAATTAATGTGTATTCATGAATTTAAATCATTTATTTTATATTGATGGATTATCTCATAGCTCTTGATGGATTGATTTTAACTCTCAAATGTATCTTAGGAGAGAGGAAATAGTTTGAGATTCTACGCAGTCTAATTTTCTCTAAGAAATTGTAGTTCTATTTATTTATTACACTATTTTATTTAATTGAAAACCTTTTAGACCACATATTTATATATTTCATTATGAGACCAATATGAGTAAGCTTCTTTGTTGTTTTTCTTTAGGTTTCAATATAAAACATGAACAATCTTGAATATGTCACATATGAATGATGGAAAATGGATGTATACAACTCATGCAATCACTGCTATGGTAGGAGATGCCAAAAACGACATGTTGAGAGGGACCATTTATCATTAAATGGTCCCATGCAAGGATTTTTTGGAGAATGACGAAGAAATGAATATGGAAATGTCTGCATGAATTCAAAATAATGATTTAACAGTTGGAAGTGGTAATGGTTTACCCAAGATCATTGGTGAAGACAATGTTAATCATAGCCCTAATAATGACAGTATAAATAACTATTACATGGATGGTTGTAACAATTACCATGCACATGTAGGACAACAAATAACTATTGAATCCAATTCAAGAGAGATTCTAGATTCAATTAATATACACGCTGATGGAAAACCTCATGATAATGATATTATACATATGGTAAGGAAACCACTATACCCTGGTGCACAATGCTCCATATTGCAAGCTATGTTATCCCTTCTTAATTTAAAAGTTGTCCATGGATGGACAAACAATAGTTTCACTGATCTTCTACAGTAAGTGTTTTTATACAAAATGGAAATTTCAAGTTTTTTTTAATAGATGTTTCCAAAAATATAATTCCACTCTAAACTATATCTTATCATTGTTGATGGTACTATCACAGGTTGTTATGAGGTCTAATCCTTCCAATTAATAATAAATTGCCTAAATCAAAAAATGAGATAATGTCATTGACAAAATATTTAGCTATGGATGCTTCCAAGACGTATGATGCATGTCCCAATGATTACATCCTATATTATGGAGATGGTAAGGAATCCTTAGATGAATGTATAGAATGTGGTGAGAAAAGGTACCATATAAGTACATCATAAAAAAAGGTAGGAAGAAAGGTACTATGTCACATACCTGTAGACCCACAATTTGAGAGGTTATTTGAATGTAAGGAAATGTCACAACTCATGGATTATCATGTGAGGGGAAGGAGCACAAATGGTGTTATGAGGATGCCGGATGATGGAGTGGTGTGGCATAAGATCGAGGAGAAGTGGCCAATTTTCAAAGATGAGCTACGAAATGAAAGAATATAATTAGCATTAGATGGTGTGAATCCTTATGGAAATCAATCAACACAATGGTCTACATGTCCAGTAATTTCTATAAAAAACAACCTACCCCCATGGCTATCAACCAAAAAAGAACATGCTAAGTTGATACTTATCATACCAAGTTATACTTTATGGAAATTCCTAATATTGAGTCTACATGGTAATAGTAACAAATTTCATGGTGAAAACAAAAAAGATCATACCATGATTCAATAAGCCAATTCTCTAACAATAGTGAAGGCAATGGCCAATGCGGCCAACTCGAACTTTCCCAAGTGGCCTGCCATCAATTTTTCCACAAAAGTAAACATGTATTGCAAGACAGTAGCAGCTATAGTAGCAACAAAATGAATGGGCTGATGATTTCTCTATCATTTTGTTTATACTCTGTAAAATAATGATCTTTATCCATAGCAACTAATTACTTTGAGATGAGCTATTTTACCATGTAATATTGTTTGTTGTCTTTGCTGATTTTGTGGGATTTAATCAGTAAATTCCAAGATTCAGTATAGTTGTGAACCAAGACTTGGAAGGTTAGCTAGCGAATTAGGCTATAGCTTCATCACTCCAACTCAAAGTTTTTAATAACCATGTCCGAAATTTCAGGGTAGGTTCATTTCTGTTTGGGAAAGACACATGAGATGGATAAGATTGTATGCATGGGAACATCATACATTTTTCTCATGTAGGGCTACATAGCCAAAGAACTGCCACAGTGACTTGTCTTTTACCAAAAAATAAGATAAATGTAATGACATAGATACACAACGAAGTTGCAAATGTCCAATACACCAAGTTGGCTATCATGGGAATTAAACCATTTCTTGTGTTCAAAATCCCTTTTAAGTTTTTAGCCTATTGTTTTGAACACACTTTCAAAAAGTTTGCAGATCTTACAAAGTGGAAGTTCAGAAGAGATAGCCATAGGGGTATACTCTTTATCTTTAAAATAGATCAGTGAAGCCATAAGGACATACTGTTAAACCAATCCTTAAGAAAAAATCCAACAGATAAATAAATTCACAGCCCTCGAATAAACTTTCGGAGGCACTATCCTCAACCCTCATTGTTTTTGGATAGAAAAATCCACAACTCTTAGAATATTTTTGGAAATTTAGAGTTTAACATTTTGGTATATTGGGAAACATATTATAAGGATTCATGGTTTCCCATCATAGGATAATTGAAAAAATGTTTGGAATCTCACCAAATGCACAATATGCATGAGAGGAAACTTCGAATTTGTTGATTTGATATTGATTTGGTTTGAATCAAGAGTTCAATTGTGACAGACCAATCAATCCACCTTTGGAACTTCTCTAGGAGAATAAGAGGTCATGTTACAAGCGTTGTTCAAACTTCATGACAGAAATTCTTTATGTAACTCAGCTAGTTCTGATTTGACATTTCCCTGGGGTACTAAACTCAACTTAGCTCCCCAGATTCAACCAAATAGTCAGGGTTTTCTCCAGAATTTATTTCCTTCAACCTTGGATGGTAAGAAAGTGGGGCAACCTTGGATGGAAAAATTTTGGGGCTGCCTTGCTCCCACATTGCCCCAGTATCAACAGATAGCCCCCCCCGGCTCTAGTTAGCCCCCAGACGACATCATCAACCATTTTATAATGGTCAACACCCCTGCCTCGACCATCAAGACTAGCAGGCCCTTACATCCTCTCTCTCTTGATCAAAATCAAGATCTCTAGTCTCTAGCCTCCATACTGTATTAGTGCTCTTAAATTTTGTATTCTGGATAGACTGCGAGAATATACCTTAGCTAGACATTTAGTTATGCTTCTTTATTTTTCTTCCTTTTGTGGTTTTCAATATTGTTATAGGAGTTGTTTTAGTACTTCAACATTTTATTCACTCTGGATATATCTTCAAGTCTCCTTGACCTACTTTTGTAATTATTTTTTGGACATAATAAAGTTATGTTATCTTATCTAGGTGCGCCTTTTAGCTGGTAAATACCAACTAGTCTGTGCCTAAAAAGAAAGCTAGTACCACCCAAAAGTATAACTTTCATAGGGGCTGGAAGGAAAATAGCTAGGCCAAAATAGAACTTGAGGAACATAGCTAATTGAACAACTTGCCATTTGACAGGAGGCATGTGTCAAATCCCAAACATTCAAGCATAGGCCACCATGATGAAACTCCCAGAATCATAATAATACATTAAGTTAAAAAAAACCCAAATCATCTTCGGAAGCATAGATTCCATTAACATTTTATTTGGGTTTTATAATTCTCATTAGAGTTGTAGTCTAGCCATGGAATGTGCCTCTCTATTTTTTGCAAACAAATGGGGTATGAAAGCACTCCAAAATCAACAATGCCTTATGACGCGGGGGGGGCAGGGGCGGGGGGGGGGGGTGTGTGGATTTAATAGGACCAATATGAAAACAAAACACAACGTACCATGATTCCATAAGCCAATCCTCTAACAAAAATCGAGGAAATGGAAAATGGAGCCAACTCGAACTTCCCCTAGTTGCCTGCCATCAATTCTACAACAACAGTAAACATGTACTGCAAGACAGTAGTAGCTATAGTGGGAGATGAAAGCTTCCATTGGGCCTTGCACTCAGACCAGGTTGTCCTGTTTTACATAAATAGAACTTTAATTATGGATTTATCGTGACAAATAAGAGAATTGAGTGTCCTGTATTAAAGTTCTATTTATGTAAAATTGTTTGAGATATTTGTAAACCAATCTTGATATTTTTTCAAGATTTTTTAGTTTAGAATTTGTATAAATACTTCATCCTTTGAAGTATTATTGTGGAATAAATTTCTGAAGATTTCTATAATATTTTTTGTGGACTTAAAGGCTTTTTATGTTTCAAATTTCGAGTGGCAAACTGGATCAGATCAACTAGCATCATATTTCAGGATTCATGTGATAAACTATTTGGAGTGAAGCATTTTCTACTTGTCATTGTTTTTCTTTATTTGTTACATGCAATCCATTATGTGTTCTAAATTTGAATGAATGAATAGGAGGATTACTTCAGGATTTGTTAAAAGCACCCTGTCTTAACTATTTGTCATTTCTATGTTTTTTGATGATTTCCATAGTAGGGAACCCTTAATTTCTCCCTGTTTCATTTGACCTCTGCCTACTACTTCCCTTTTTCAGATCAAAGAACCTTTCATTGCTCTTTATCCCTACCATATCACCTCACAAAACAAATTTCTAAGATCTTCATGGGTTATCTATATTTCCTTGAAAACATTTAAATTTTTGACCTTGATCCTAGTTCTGTCTGCTTGAATTTTGACTCCTCAGTGAAATGGACAAATAAATTTCCCACTATCCATCTCTTCAATTTATTTTTCCCACCAAACCAATCAAAACCAAAACCAATTTGCACAATAAAAACTAGCCTAATATTTTATGAAACAAAACAAAGTTAAATCTTATAGAGAGAGCCCTCTTTGAACCCTAGGAAGGCTAGATCCTAGAGTTTAAAAGTAGGTTTTTGGTTACCTCGATGAGTTCTCTCTTGAACCTGGAGAAATTACTGAGTGATAAAATATTGGCGACCATACTGGGGAAGACTAAAATTTTATTCAGAAATATTTTACAGGTTCAGATCTGATCTATGATGGTGGACAGTGATCAGACACACAAAGGTTAAAATCATCCACCTGGCGACTCCAAATCAATTTCATAATTAGGACTCCACTGGAAGAATTAACCTGAAAGAACAATATGGAATGATCATGCTTTCAACTTAGATCTTAATCCAAGACATTATGTTCTTTCTCATTAAGAAAGTTTTTCAATATATATATTGTATTTTATAGAAAGATCTAGCTTGGTTGTATAGATACAGTGACCCTTATTTATGACTGATTTACAAAATGAGCCCAAGAATACAACGTAGGTATTCTCCCATAAGCAGAGATCACATACCTAGATTTCCACGAAAACTACCAAAGGTAAATTGGGATAAAAATCTTCCTATGTTTCAAGATGAGAATATTGATGATCCTTTGTTACATCTCATTAAATTTCATATACACTCATGGAGATTGAGGAGGTGATTGGCATGAGGATTTACTCATGAAGCTATTCATGGAAACCTTAGAAGGACAAGCAAGGGAATGGTATGAAGCTCTCAAACCTCCTAGTTTATTTTCTTTAAAGGATTTTCACAAGGTATTTTATGAGCATTACAAAGAATATTTTCCATCTTTATCATTAGCTGAAAATTGTTGTGATCAAGCTGAAGATATAATACATTACCTTAAAAATATTGATGAAGATTTAGGAAATTGGAATCCTGAAGATTTATTAGTAGCAGTCCATAACTTTCATTCTTAAGTTAAGTGTCATGATAATTAAGAGGAGTTAATCAAAGATGAAATAGATCAGGATATGAATCAAGATCCACAAATTCCCTCTGTAGTAACAAATGATGTTTCATATAATGTTTTGAATGAATTTAAAGAAAATATTCAACCTCATGATCAATTTTTACATAAGAGAAAAAAAAATTGCTATTCAAATCGAAGAATTAAAAGATTTCCATCCTCCTCACCGAAGAAGAAATAAATTTTCTTCTAAACATGCAACCATCCTCAAAATATTTAAATAACGAAGAAATTTTTTCTACTTATTCTAATGTTGATGTATGTACTAAAGTTTTTATCCATGAAGAGACAGAAGAACTTGTTGATACTCATGTTGTTCTACCTTCCCAAAAAGGCCCATTGCTTGATAATACTCCTATTGAGAAAACTTATGACCTTAAAATAGAATGCAACCACTCTGATCAAGATATATCAGGATTGCTGGAAAAGCAATCTGATGATCTAATGTGTATGATTGATGACATTCCTTCTTTGAATATTTTCCTAAGTATGATCAGTATGATGATAATTATGTTCTCCAAATTCAAGCTAACTTCATAGAGAAATCACTAGCTAGATTGTGGGATGAGGAAGTTCAGTTTCAGCAGCTCAAATACGGTGATCAGAAAATACACATCAAATATGGGAGTGAAGAAGAAAGTTCAGAAATTTTGAATGAAAGTTATATACCATTATGCTCTAAATCATTTCAGATTTTAAAGGATGAACAACCCCTAGAAATCTATGAAGTTCCATTAAAACCCATATATAAATTGCAGCAATCTTTCAAAGTTTTTCATGATCCAATAACAGATATGTTGGGTAATGAATGCATTCAAAGTATTTCTCCATTTATTGAATATGCACTTCAAGATCAAGATGATAAAAGTTTCCTCAAACAAACATTTTCATCCGTAGAAATATCATCAAAAAGCTTATCTGAAAATCTGAAATGATCTCAGAACAATCCTAGGTTGATTTTCCAAGGAAATAAAGTTAAAAATTACAATTTAGTCTCATGGCATGGAGGTCATCCAGAACAGATGTACAATTGTTTAGATCAGTTAAACATTGGTGTATATATCTTGGAAGATCCTTTTGAAATTTTTCTAGAGTCAACAAAGGAAATAAAAAATTTCCTTATCCTCTCATTTGTTGACAAATTTCTAATAGGTTGCAGAACTACAGTTTTGATAATCAACAAGCAAATGCAACAAAATCTATCAAAGTACATAATGATTGAATGATTGCATTGGCTATTTCATTTTACCTAACCAGCAGTTGGACAAATGATTAGAGTAAGTAGGTAGGACTTTAGCTTATTTTAGTTTACAGTTTTCAGCTAGTTTGAAATAATTCATTAAGATTTGAGGCGAAGGAAAAGACCCTAAAATATAGATGATGTAGTAGTTTTGTTTGAAAGTTGCACCACATTTTGGTCTTAGATTAGATTTCAGTTTACAGAAAAAGGTGTAAATTCAGTTCAAGAGTTTTCAGTCACAACATATGCATGTTTGGGATTGGCCCAATGGATCAGGCTACTAGTCGGCGGTGTTCTTGACATCTCACAAGGAGATGCCATCCCCATGTGGAGCCATTGTTAGGGTCCTATAATAATAGGATTCATAATTTTTGAATTGACTTTGGTAGTCTTGTAAATATCTACATACCTTCCTTTCTGCAAGTTGTTTTCCCATATTTGAAAATAATAAAAAATGAAAAGAGGGTAAAATTCCTAAAAGAAATATCAAAGGACTTAGAAAAAGAGTGGACCCCAAAAACAAAAGAGATAAAAATAGATCATGAAAGTGTTGCAAGTTTAAATGCCACTATTTTAGTTTACTTTTGCAAATAAGATTGTGTGCAGCTTGTCCTAAATGTCACAATCCATGAGGGTCAAACAACTTAAACTTGACCTCTCATGCTTTAAATTTCATGTTTTAGATAGAGAATAGAGATATTTCAAACATTTTAAACTTGAAAAATTAGTAGATAGTTGGAGAATAAATGAGGAGCTCAACAGTTTAATATAAGCCCTCAAATGAAATAAGGTTAGACTTAGATATTTTTTATGCTTTTGAAAGAAAATTGATTTAGGGTTATAAGCCTAAATGCACCCATGAAAATGAAGTAAAAAATGTTAGAAATAAATATGGGTAGGTAGAAAGCAGTTGTGCAAGCATTTAATAAAGCATCATCAAGCAAAAATCACTAATTTCCCTCCCCTGTAATTATTCAGTATTCTAAACTATTAGTTAAAGAGGCTCAGAGAATTTCTCTTACTTCTGTTGGCACCGGACCCAAGGCTCGATGACTGATTGGTTAAAATATTGAATTCCTATACAAAACCCACATTCATCAGCATTTATCCTTCATTCATAAATCATAATCCCCTTTTCCTATGTAAAAACCTATTTTTACTTAGTAAAAGTGAAATTCTAAATAACTAATTTCATTCACTTTCAAAAATCATTCACAAACCCTCAAAATGCATTTATCCTAAGTTAAAGTGTGAAGTAATACAAAAAAGACAAACTATGTTATTTACACTTTACTTAGAGTTAAACATGTGTTTTTATTCATACATTATCCCTTTACCTTCATATTAATTTCTAATTTAGTTATTAAATCCCTAAAACTATTCTGTCTCCTATAGTATTAAACCCTTATATTTTAAATAACCCACAAACCCTCTCTTTTACATTTAAGCCAATGTTCAAATACCCCATGTGCGAAATATTAAATCCCACCCTATCCCATTGGTTTAACATATCTATACACAAATACCCCTCCCCTATAGTTTTAAACAAATGTGAAAGGTTGGGAAACTATATAATAAAAAAACCCGTGCCCATATGTATAATAGAAACATTGGCAAATGTTTTTATTAACACATAAAACTTATCTGCCGCATCATATTAAACCTAAGGTTTTAAAATTTGTTTAAAACGCTTATTTCTAAAGCTTAAACCTCCCCGTTGTGTCAATATACCCCGGCCCCACTATCAAATCTCGACACAACTTGCCCAATAAATCTGGGACATTCGCAATCAAACCCCAAGATCGGATGGTGTAAACCCAATATCGCAAATAAACTTGCATGAAATTATTCATTTCATTTCTATGCGAAATGGGCAGTATTGTGATTTCCTCCCTCCTCCACGTGGTCAATACTCATTGGATTGTGTTGGTTTACTCCAAAACCATTTACCACAGGAATGCCACGTGATAACCGTTCGTGGTTTTGATCCTTTGAACCCGAAAAATACCAGTTTTATGACTTGACCTCCATTAATTTCTGGCATCGATTAACCTAATTTGCCTAATAAACGTTGGAAATGCATTAATTTCCTCTCCTAGTGCATCTAAACCCTGTATAAGCCACCCCGACTATGAAATAAGCATTTTTCTGCCATTTTCATACCAAAAGCCTACCAATTTCAGACTGTTACCATTGAAGAGTGCTGAGGAGCTTTGAATCGCTCTAGAGATTTGAAAGATACCATTGAATCTACTCAGAAACCTAAGAGACTTCTTTAAAACCCCAATACCTGTGTATAACAGGTATTCCTCCAGTAAATTAAGCCTGATTTGATTTGAAAGGACCTTTTAAAAAGAAAAATTTCATTCAGAGTTGAAATTTAACCAAAGAAGCCTGTTAAAAATATCCAAAAAACAGGACAAACCCTGTCAAAATTTCTAAAAAACCCTGTTTATACTGAGCATTGTTTTAAAAACCCCAAATTGAGCCCATAAACCTTCTGAAGTTATCCTAAGCCTCTTTGCCTAGATTAAAAATACTTTTCACCCAATTATTCATTGAAAAAGCCCAAGAAACCATGTTTCTTATTTCCTAACTAGTAAAAGACTGTGAATCAAGCTAAAGAGTCCAAAGTTGAAAGAAAAAAACCAAGGAAAGATCATATTCTACCCATTTTCATCCAAGAACCTCTGTCAATGTTAAGAAACACTTCTGTAAACCATTTAATCTTATAGAAGAATTCAGAAAGTCCTAAAAACAAGAGTTCCTAAGATTTGAAGGTCAAAATTATGACAAAACCTCTGCTATGGCTAGAACTCCTTTCACTATATTCCCTGTTCCCTAAAGTCATTATTGGATTCCCTTCAGACTAGGGTTTTATTAATGAATTTTTTGATTGTTACAAATTATTCCAAGGATATGAAATTGGGCCAATAGTTTCAATACTAGTTGACAAAGTTGTTTGCTCCAAATTCTCAGATTTTAATTCAAAATATTCATTGAACAAACAATTTGTATACAAAGAAAGGATTAAATAAAAGTTAGAGAGAGATCAAAGAGTAATGAAATTTCATAGTGAGTGGTAAAAGTGAAATAAAAATTCACAGTGACAGTGAAAACAGAATAGTCAAAGAGCATCAGAGTTAAAGTGTATCAGATGAAAGTTAGAGTGAAAGTCAAATCAGAAAAAGTGACAGAGCAGTCAAGGTAAAACAGTAAAAGTAAATAAAAATACAGTAATAGTTAAAAAGATATGAAAATACTTTCACCAAAAAAAAATGAATTTTATCCAAAGCAAAAGTAAAAATAGTTAAAAGAACAGTAAGTTTAAAATATGAAAATAGAGCAAGAAGGGACATTTTTGCAGAAATTTCCTGTTTAAGTCATAGTTTGGTAGAGAATATTGTGGACACACCAAGATGAATTTTGGAAAATTTGAGGAGGTTTATGTTCCTAATATGTAAACCTATAAATACCTATCTCACTTTATGCATAGGTATTACAAAATGATAGATACATGCACATATTTACAACCTATTTTTCAAACTGTGCAAAGCTCTATTTTACACATATTTTTTCAAAGCCTATTGTGACCCGCGGGAGTATAAGTTTAGAGAACTGAGAGAGGTTTATCTCAAAACAATATGTATCGACAATAACCTCTTTCATTTTGTACATATTTACTTTGGATTGAGATATACAAAGGTATCATTGGACCACAAGTTTGCAGAATTTATGGAGCAGAATGCAAAAAGAAAGGAGACAGTTAGTGAATTTGATGCCTCATATCAACTAAGAGTTGAGATCAAATTCGAATTATCTTATTTGTCACCATAAATCCATAAGTATAGTTCCAAATAGATGCATTAGTTTTGAGTGTCCTTTATTAAAGTTCTATTTATGTAAAATAGT
The DNA here is from genome assembly GCA_034641835.2 of Pinus albicaulis. NCBI lineage: Eukaryota > Viridiplantae > Streptophyta > Pinopsida > Pinales > Pinaceae > Pinus > Pinus albicaulis. Next base: position 896,444,815 of record CM076577.1, on the reverse strand, counting down.
TTGAGATATTTGTAACCCAATCTTGATATTTTTTCAAGATATTTGAGTTTAGAATTTGTATTAATTCTTCATCCTTTGAAGTATTATTGTGGAATAAATTGCTGAAGATTTCTATAGTCATTTTTGTGGACTTGAAGGCTTTTGGTGTTTGAAATTTCGAGTAGCAGACTGGATCAGATCAACTAGCATCATATTTCAAGATTCATGTGATGAGCTATTTGGAGTGAAGTATTTTCTACTTGTCGTTGTTTTTATTTCTTTGTTACATTGAATCCATTATGTGTTCTAAATTTGAATGAATGAATAGGAGGATTACTTCAGGATTTGTTAAAAGCACCCTGTCTTATATTTGTCATTTCTATGTTTTTTGCTGATTTCTAGAGTAGGGAACCCTTAGTTGCTCCCTCTTTCATTTTACCTATGCCTACTACTTCCCTTTTCCAGATCAAAGAACCCTTCATTTCTATTTATCCCGATCATATCACCTCACAAAACAACTTTCCAAGATCTTCATGGGTTATCTATCTTTCCCTAAAATCATTTGACTTTTTGACCTTGATCCTAGTTCTATCTGCTTGACTTTTGACTCCTCAACCCAATGGACAAATAGATTTCCCAATATCCATATCTTCAAGTGATTTTTCCCACCAAACTAGTCAAAACCAAATTCAATTTTCACAATCATATCTATCCTAATATTTTATAAAACAAAACAAAGTTAAATCTTACAGAGAGAGCCCTCTCTGAACCCTAGGAAGGCTAGATCTTAGAGTTTAAAAGTAGGTTTGTGGTTACCTTAGTGAGTTATCCCTTGAACCTGGAGAAATTACTGAGTGATAACATATTGACGACCATACTGGGAAAGACAAACATTTTCTTCAGAAATATTTTACAGGTTCAAATATGATATATGATGGTTGACAGTGATCAGACACACAAAGGTTAAAATGATCCACCTGGTGACTCCAAATCAATTTCACAATCAAGACTCCATTGGAAGAATGAACTTGAAAAAACAATATGGAAAGATCAGGCTTTCAACTTGGATCCTAATCCAAGTTATTATGTTCTTTCTCATTAGGAAAGTTTTTCAATATATATTGTATTTTATAGAAGGATATAGCTTGGTTGTATAGATACAATGGCCCTTCTTTATGAATGATTTACAAAATGAACCCAAGAATACAACGCAGGTATGCTCCCATGAGTAGAGATCACATACCTGGATTTCCACACAAACTACCAAAGGTAAATTTGGATAAAAATCTTCCTATGTTTCAAGATGAGAATATTGATGATCCTTTGTTACATCTCATTAAATTTCATATACACTCATGGATATTGAAGGGTGATTGACATGAGAATTGCCTCACGAAGCTATTCATGGCAACCTTAGAAGGACAAGCAAAGGAATGGTATGAAGCTCTCAAACCTGCTAGTTTATTTTCTTTAAAGGATTTTCACAAGGTATTTTATGAGCATTAAAAAGAATATTTTCCATATTTATCATTAGCTGAAAATTGATGTGATCAAGTTGAAGATCTTATACAATACCTTAAAAATATTTATGAATATTTAGGAAATTGGCATCCTGAAGATTTATTAGTAGTAGTCCATAACTTTCATTCTCAAGTTAAGTTTCATGATAATCAATAGGAGTTAATCAAAGATGAAATAGATCAGGAGATGAATCAAGATCCACAAAGACCCTCTGTAGTAACAAATGATGTTTCATATAATGTTTTGAATGAAGTTAAAGAAAATATTTAACCTCATGATAAGTTTTTATATAAGATAAAAAACAATTGTTATTCAAATCCAAGAATTCAAAGATTTCCACCCCCCCTCACCGAAGAAGAAATCAATTTGCTTCTAAACATGCAACCATCCTCAAAGTATTTACATAATGAAGAAATTATTTCTACTTATTCTAATTTTGATGTATGTACTAAAGTTTTTATCCATGAAGAGACAGTAGAACAGGTTGATGCTCATGTTGTTCTACCTTCCCAAAAAGGCCTATTTCCTGATAGTACTCCTATTGAGAAAAATTATGACCTTCAAATAGAATGAAACCAATCTAATCAAGATATATTAGGATTGCTGGAAAAGAAATCTGCTCATCTAATGTGTATGATTGATGACATTCGTTCTTTTGAAGATTTTCCTAAGTACGATCAGTATGATGATGATTATGTTCTCCAAATTCAAGCTAACTTCACAGAGAAATCACTAACTAGATTGTGGGATGAGGAAGTTCAGTTTCAGCAGCTCAAATACAGTGATCAGACAATACACATCAAATATGGGAGTGAAGAAGAAAGTTCAAAAATTTTGAAAGAAAGTTCTATACCATTATGCTCTAAAGCATTTCAGTTTTTAAAGGATGAAAAACCCCTAGAAATCTATGAAGTTCCATTAAAACTCATATATAAATCGCAGCAATCTTTCAAAGTTTTTCATGATCCAATAGCAGATATGTTGGGTAATGAATGCATTCAAAGTATTTCTCCATTTATTGACTATGAGCTTCAAGATAAAGATGATAAAGTTTCCTCAAACAAACATTTTCATCAGTAGAAATATCATCACAAAGCTTATCTGAAAATATGAAATTATCTCAGAACAATCCTAGGCTAATTTTGCAAGGAAATAAAGTTAAAAATGACAATTTAGTCTCATGGCATAGAGGTCATCCACAACAAATGTACAATTGTTTAGGTCAGTTAAAAATTGGTTATATATATCTTGGAAGATCCTTTTGAAAAGTTTTTAGAGTCAACAAAGGAAATCAAGTATTTCCTTATCCTCTCATTTGTTGAAAAATTTCTAATAGATTGAAGAATTATAGTTTTGATAATCAAAAAGAAAATGCAACAAAATCTATCAAAGTACATAATGCTTAAATGGCTGCATTGGCTATTTCATTTTACCTAACCAGCAGCCGGATAGCTAATTAGAGTATGTAGGTAGGACTTCAGCTTATTTCAATTTACAGTTTTCAGCTAGTTTGAAATAATTCTTAATATTTGAGGCCAAGGAAAAGGCCCTAAAATATTGATGATGTAGTAGTTTGGTTTGAAATTTGCACCACTTTTTGGTCTCAGATCAGATTTCAGTTTACAGAAAAAGGTGTAAATTCAGTTCAAGATTTTTCAGTCACAACATATGCATGTTTGGAATTGGCCCAATGGATTAGGCTACTAATCGACAATGTTCTTGACATCTCACAAGGAGATGCCATCCCCATGTAGAGCCATTGTTAGGGTCCTACAATAATAGGATTCATAATTTTTGAATTGACTTTGATAGTCTTGTAAATATGTACATACCTTGATTTCTGCAAGTTGTTTTCCCATATTTGAAAATAAAAAAAAATGAAAAGAGGGTAAAAGTCCTAAAAAAAAGGTCAAAGGACTTAGAAAAAGAATGAACCCAAAAAAAAAAAGAGATAAAATAGATCATGAAAGTGTTGCAAGTTTAAATGTCACTACTTTAGTTTACTTTTGCAAATAAGATTGTGTGCAACTTCTCCTAAATGCCACAATCCATGAGGGTCAAACAACTTAAACTTGACCTCTCATGCTTTAAATTTCATGTTTTAGATAGAGAGTAATGATATGTCAAACAATTTAAACTTGAAAAATCAGTAGATCGTTAGAGAATAAATGAGGAGCTCAACAGTTTAATTTGAGCCCTTAGATGAAATAAGGTTAGACTTAGATAGTTTTTATGCTTTTGAAAGAAAATTGATTTAGGGTTGTAAGCCTAAATGCACCCATGGAAATGAAGTAAAACATGTTAGAAATAAATATGGGTAGGTATAAAGAAGTTGTGCAATTATGTAATAAAGCATCATCAGGAAAAAATCACTAGTTTCCCTCCCCTAAAATTATTTAGTATTCTGAACTATCAGTTAAAGAGGCTTAGAGAATTTCTTTGACTTCTATTGGGACCAGACCCAAGGCTCAATGACTGATTGGTTAAAAATATTGAATTCCTACACAAAACCCACATTCATCATCATTTATCCTTCATTCATAAATCATAATCCCTTTTTCCTAAGCAAAAACCCATTTTTACTTAGTAAAAGTGAAACCCTAAATAACTAATTTCATTCACTTTCAAAAATCATTCATAAACCCTCAAAACGCATTTATCCTAAGCTAAAGTGTGAAGTAATACAACAAAGACAAACTATGTTATTTACAGTTTACTTAGAGTTAAACATGTATTTTTATTCTTACATTATCCCTTTACCTTCATATTAATTTCTAATTTAGTTATTAAATCCCTAAAACTATTCCCTCCCATATAGTATTAAACCTTTATATTTTAAATAACCCACAAACCCTCTATTTTCCGTTTAAGCCAATGTTCAAATTCCCCATGTGCGAAATATTAAATCCAGCCCTATCCCATTAGTTTAACATATCTATACACAAATACCCCACCCCCTATAGTTTTAAACAACTGTGAAAGGTTGAGAAACTATACAATAAAAAAGCCCGCGCCCACCTATATAATCGAAACATTGGCAAATGTTTTAATTAACACATAAAACTTATCCGCCGCATCATATTAAACCTAAGGTTTTAAAATTTGTTTCAAATGCTTATTTCTAAAGTCTAAACCTCCCCGTCATGTCAATATACCCCGACCCCACTATCAAATCCTGACGCAAATTGCCCAATAAATCTGAGCCATTCGCAATCGAACACCAAGATCTGATGACGTAAACCCAATATCGAAAATAAACTTGTGCGAAATTCTTTATTTCATTTCTACGTGAAATGGGTGGTATTGGGATTTTCACCCTCCTTCACATGGTAAATACTCATTTTATCCCATTGGTTTAATTAAAACCATTTATCGCCCGAATGCCATGCAATAACCATTCATGGTTTTGATCCTTTGAACCCAAAAACCACAAGTTTTATGACATGACCTCCATTAATTGCTGGCGCCAATTAAGATAATTTACCTAATAAACATTGGAGATGCATTCATTTCCTCTCCTACTACACATAAACCCTGTACAAGCCACCCCGACTGTGAAACAAATTTTTTTCTGCCATTTTCATACCAAAAGCCTACGAATTTCAGACTATTACCATTGAAGATTGCTGAGGAGCTTTGAATCACTCCAGATATTTGAAAGATACCATTGAATCTACTTAGAAACCTCAGAGACTTCTTCAAAAACCCAATACCTACATATAAAAGGTATTCCTCCAACAAATTAAGCCTATTTTGATTTGAAAGGACGTTTTAAAAAGAAAAATTTCATTCAGAGTTCAAATTTAACCGAAGAAGGCTGTTAAAAATATCCAAAAAAACAGGCCAAACCCAGTCAAAATTTCTAAATAACCCTATTTATGCTGAGCATTATTTTAAAAACCCCAAATTGAGCTCAAAAACCTTTTGAAGTTATCCTAAGCCTCTTTTCCTAAACTCAAAATACTTTTTCCCCAATTATTCATTGAAAAAGCCCAAGAAACCTTGTTTCTTATTTCCTAACCAGTAAAAGTCTTTGAATCAAGTTGAAGAGTCCAAAATTGAAAGGAAAAAACCAAGGAAAGATCATATTTTTCCCATTTTCATCCAAGAACCTCTGTCAAAGTCAAGAAATACTTCTGTAAACCATTTAATCTTACAGAAGAATTCAAAAAGTCCTAAAAACAAGAGTTCCTAATATCTGAAGGTCAAAATTATGAGAAAACCCCTGCCATGGCTAGAACTCCTTTCACTATATTCTCTGTTCCCTAAAGTCATTATTGGCTTCGATTTAGACTAGGGTTTTATTAATGAATTGTTTGATTTTTTCAGATTATTCCAAGGATATGAAATTGGGCCAATAGTTTCAATACTAGTTGACAAAATTGTTTGCTCCAAATTCTCAGATTTTAATTCAAAAGATTCATTGAACAAATAGTTTGTATACAAAGAAAGGATTAAATCAAAGTCAGAGAGATATTAGAGATTAATGAAATTGAATAGTGAATGGTAAAAGTGAAATAAGAATTCACAGTGACAGTGAAAACAGAACAGTCAAAGAGCATCAGAGTTAAAGTGTATCAGATGAAAGTCAAAGTGAAAGTCAAATCAGAAAAAGTGACAGAGCAGTCAAAGTAAAACAGTAAAAGTAAATACAGAGGCAGTAATAGTTAAATATAGATGAAAATACTTTCACCAACAACAATTAAGTTTATCCAAAATAAAAGTAAAAATAGTTAAAAGAACAGTAAGGTTAAAATATGAAAACAGAGCAAGAAGGGACATTTTTGCAGAAATTTCCTGTTTAAGTCATAGTTTTGAAGAGAATATTGTGGAAAAACAAAGATGAATTTTGGAAAGATAGAGGAGGTTTATGTTCCTAAGATGTCAGCCTACAAATACCTATCTCACTTTATGTACAGGTATAACATTAGAGATACATGCGCATATTGACAACCTATTTTTTAGACTGTGCAAAGCTATGTTTTACACATCTTTTTGCAGAGCCTATTGTGACCAGATGGAGCAGAATTTTAGGGAAAGAAGAGAGGGTTATACCAAAAACATATTTATCTACAATAACCTCTTTCAAGTTTTACATATCTATTTCGGATTGAGATATAAAAATGTATAATTGGACCCAAATTTTGCAGAATTTCTGGAGCAGAATGCACAAAGAAAGGAGACAATTAGTGAATTTGATGCCTCATCATCAACTAAGAGTTGAGATAAAATTATAATTCTCTTCTTTGTCACCATAAATCCATAAGTATAGTGCCAAATAGATGCATTAGTTTTGAGTGTCCTTTATTAAAGTTCTATTTATGTAAAATAGTTTGAGATATTTGTAAACCAATCTTGATATTTTTTCAAGATATTTTAGTTTAGAATTTGTATAAATACTTCATCCTTTGAAGTATTATTGTGGAATAAATTGCTGAAGATTTATATAGTCATTTTTGTGGAATTGAAGGCTTTTGGTGTTTGAAATTTCGAGTAGCAGACTGGATCAGATCAACTAGCATCATATTTTAGGATTCATGTGATGAGTTATTTGGAGTGAAGTATTTTATACTTGTCATTGTTTTTCTGTCTTTGTTACATGCAATCCATTATGTGTTATAAATTTGAATGAATGAATAGGAGGATTAATTCATGATTTTTTAAAAGCACCATGTCTTAACTATTTGTCATTTCTATGTTTTCTGCTGATTTCCAGAATAGGGAACCCTTAATTGCTCCCTCTTTCGTTTGACCTCTGCCTACTACTTCCCTTTTCTAGATCAAATAACCCTTCATTGCTCTTTATCCCAATCATATCACCTCACAAAACAAATTTCCAAGATCTTCACGGGTTATCTATCTTGCCTTGAAAACATTTGACTTTTTGACCTTGATCCTAGTTCTGTCTGCTTGACTTTTGACTCCTCAGCCCAATGGAAAAATAGATTTCCCACTATCCATCTCTTCAAGTGATTTTTCCCACCAAACCAATCAAAACCAAAACCAATTTGCACAATCATAACTAGCCTAATATTTTATAAAACAAAACAAAGTTAAATCTTATAGAGAGAGCCCTCTCTGAACCCTATGAAGGCTAGATCCTAGAGTTTAAAAGTAGGTTTGTGGTTACCTCGGTGAGTTCTCTCTTGAACCCGGAGAAATTACTGAGTGATAACAAAGCTTAACTTCAGATATTTCAATGTGGTATTATTTGAAGCTAAGTGGTTTAGAAATATTGTAGTTGGAAATCATCCAACAACATATATGTATGAGAATGGTTTTTTCATCATCAATCATACTAGGTTTGAGCAAACAAATGAACCATATGTTTTTCATGACTAAGGTGAGAAAATATTTGTATGTTGTCATCCTACAAAACGATCAAATTCATTTGTCATTGAGTATAATCCTAGATCAATAAGAGTCTTCCAAACTTCACATGAAGAGCAACCTATCTCAGCAGAATTGTCATCTAATGGTAGCTCAAATGATGAATTTAATGGGTAAGAAGACATGCTTGAAATGTACAATTCCTATTCAAATTATTTTGATGATTAATGACAAATTATATGAATAGTTCTACTCAAGAAAATGTAAATGTCTAGTAGTTCTATATTAGAGTTTTATTTTCATTTAAATCTATTATATGGATTTCTTTAGAAGAATCAAACCTATAATAATCTAAAAATTAATAGTATTTCAATGTTAAACATATACTATAACTATAACATGATAACAATGTTATATATATATAGATTTATTTTGGTAAGTTGAGATAATCTATTAATTTCGAAAACATAATATTACATATGCTACAGGCAGGTTGGTAAGCTGCGCTTAACCAATCCCTGCCTTTGTAACGCTGTTTCTGGGCTACCTTGGGGGAGGGGTCCAACCCAGACAAAAATTTAGAATGAGCCTTACATTGTGCACAATAGTGTAGATGTATCTAAAAACTAGAGAGTAGATAATAATAGAAAAGCCAAGTGGGCACATATGACAAAACACAGAGTAAAACTGAGCAGTTGCACAGACGTTATTCATCATAATCATTGCTGCTGTTAGGGTTCTCCTCATCAATGGGATAAGCAGGAGCCTGCACAACAACAAATTCCACATCATCAACAGTTCGCTTGGGGATACTTGCAGGAGCGCAGAGGATGGGGGAGTCTGGGTCTACTCCATCTTGATTCAAACACTGACAGAGTCCATGATCCAGATGTCCGTATCCTCAACATCCTACATCAGAATGGTTGGGGGAGTTTTCATGCGATGCAGAGAGTGAGCTTTGGGAGAGGAAGTGGATCTCATCGAGCCTCGACTACCTCTTTGTGTCGTATTCCTGGAGGATTTTGCTCGCTGCTCAGGGTCAGATATATGGCTTGCTAAGGTGTTGGACGAGGAGCCTTCAATTTATTCAAGGCAATTATCCTTTCTGTGATGGTATCAGCCTAGGAGAGCCCCTCTCTGACCACCAAAAATAGTGTGTTAGCGCAGTCTGGGAGCCATTGCACACCTGGGAGGGGTAGAAATGGTCAGGAAAATCAGAGGCACATAGGGCCAGGGGGGGAAGGCAGGAATGACACTGGGGCTGAAGGGGCTACAGAGACTGGGTGATAGGTTCGCAGGATGAATAATGACAAGCAGAGGGAGTCTGCACAACTCCACTCTAGGATTGAGGCTTCATAGTTGATTGAAATAAGTGAGAAGCCAGATGAGAAGGAGGAGAGAGAAAGGAAAAGGTGACCATATGAGTGAGAAAAGGGGCAGAAGTTTAGGGGTTATATAGGAGTGAGGATGAGATTCGTAAGGATGACCATGATTGACCTTTGCACAGAACTGCGTGTGGATCTTTAGCAGCTGAGAAAGCACATGGGAGGAGGTGTGGATGAGATGCTGATTATTCATTATGGAAATTAATGGTGGTATGGGCGAGGTGATGTTCAGGGTCAGGTGATGCAATGCCTGTCCACTCGGCATCATCTCTGGTTTTGCGAGGAATGTACAAGGAGTTAACGATAATTGGATCCACCGTAGGTGGATATTTTCATAGTCCGGGTGGGGTGAGATGTGATGTCCACTCGTGTCAGTAATATCACCCGCATCTGGGGAACAATGTTATATATATTATGATTATGTACATTTAGATTTTTTTTTCTCATTATTTTTTTAGAAAACTTAATAATTAATGAATTTCTATCTTATAGAATTGAAAACTTATTTTTTACAAGGTTAAGTTAGATATTAGAGGATTTTTTAATAATTTTTTACCCTCCAAAATGATATTTTATGATTAAAATAATTTCAAAATGTTTCATTTTATTATGAGTTACTATTTTTTGTTGGTTCTTGTATGTATTTTAATTCATTTGCATACTTTTCATTTTATAATATACTCATTATTCCACTTCATATAATCAAAGGTTGATGCTTTTATGATATATATATATATATATATATATATATATATATATATATATATATATATATATATATATATAAAGCATTTGTTTCACTATTGGATTAATGCAATGAAGTATATAAAACTAGTTCTAACTTGGGAAACGTGTAATATTGAATTAGGTCAATTGGTTCAATATGCGAACAAGAAATAGAGTAAAGCCTATTTGGACAAAGAGTTTAAATGAATTTATGAGGGAAACACCTTCTGGAGTCATAGATATTAATGAGATGCCTTCCAAAGGAAGTAATTTATCTACAATTCCATTTTCGCATTTAGATTTTATAGATGATGTATATGTCCTAGTAGTAACTGATACTTGCCATAATGTGGAGCCTACACTTGAGACTGGATTTGAAATTGATAGATTGAAATCATATAGAGAGTGGTTGATAAAGGCTGATGTTGATCCATTCATAAGAGATGCAATTCATGCAGCATACAAAACAACTATCTCTGACATAAAGAATGCAACATATACAGAAACAACTGTTGATGATCTACTAAGGTAAATAGTCATTTATATTTTACTTATCAACATTAGGTTTGTAATTACATAACATATTGTTATTAATGATATATTATATCGAAATGTTCAGGAGTAATATCAATGCTCTCGAAGAAGACACTAACACTAATGGACATCAAAATCAATCTCCTCCATCAGATGAACAAACTGTACCATCTATTCGTGCATATTTTCAACCTCTCTTAAAACATCCAAATGAATATGTTAAAGGAGAGGAAACTAATGGTATGCCATTCAAAATCACATTAAATGAAAAAAGGGCAAGTGTTAAATGATGAAGGTGGGAGAACATGGAGAGACATACTTCACCGTGAAGCATTGAGATTATTTGGTCCTTCAATTACTAAAGATTTTTGTCATCAAGGTAAAACACATATACTATGTTTTTTCATAAATTGCATACTTAATTTATGTAGTATAAACTATATACTTAGCGTTTCATGCTTCATATATATATATATATAGATATATATTACTCAGTGTTGCATTCCCTAAATTTCATTACTATCATACTAGAAACCTTAAGATTTTTATATGGATCATTTACTTTCTATGTGTATTTCATAGAGAGATCTAAGAAGGATGAGATATTATCTCATATGCATAAAGTATCTGAAATTGTACCTCCAAAACAAATTCTTCATAGTGTTGCTAAATATATTAAAAATACCAGGAATTCTTTGAGAGGAGAATTGGTCAGAAACAAAAATGTAGTCAAGCCACACTTCATAGGAGAAGGAGAGTTGAAGAAGTTACTGGATGAGATTGCTATTAAGAAAAAAAGGAAAAATGGAACTTTGGTTGGAAAACAAAAATATGCACATACTATACAAGCCTCTAGGTTTTCCACACACCATCATTTTGGGAAAGGTGGCATGTTATCTGCAAAGGAAAAAATTGTAAACTTAATACACTACTATGCTTCTCAAGGGAAATTTATTTTTTATATAATCAAATTTCTAACTATTTCATTGTTATTTAAAATATAGTTGCATGTGTTCAATACTAAAATGTCTGAAGATGACAAAGATTTTTCTTCATGCTATGGTGTATCTTCTCTCATTCATCAAAATATTAAAGATGGATTTCATCCTATTACAGATTATGAGGTATTTTTTAACCTAAAATTTTTTTGTTCTAGATAATATTTTATAATTTGAAAGAAATATATGCAAATGAAAGTTTCAATTAATACAATTTATAGTTGTGTTGATATTATCTTATATGTGTCTTAGGTAACTGTTCAACAAGATGAAAGAGAATATTAAATTGAACTTTGAATCATGCTTCAACCTTACCATATGTTTGGTTAGTTCACTTCAGTTATTTTTTAAATCAATAAGTTACTTTAGTTATGAAATACCATTAACTGCACACACTTTTTATGGTTTATTTCAATTCAATTGAAGTTATTGTTTGTGTTTTTCTCCATTTATTTCATTTATCTATTTTTATTCACAAACTTATGTTTATAATTTTTTTTTAAATGGTTTATTTCAATTCAATTGAAGTTATTATTATTGTTTTTCTCTGTTTATTTCATTTATGTATATTTATTCACAAAAATATGTTTATAATTTTCTTTTTTATGATTTTTCCATGTAGGGGGCAACAAAATTCTGAAAAATATTTAAGGATGAACAATACAAATGATTTCAAATGAATTACCAGTTTTGTTTTTTTCATATTTCATAATAAACAAATTTCAAGACCTAAGACATTTCATTATATTAATAAATGAAGAGTGATTTTTTGATAATCAATGTTGGAACATATGTATAAATTTTATTTTCTTTCATTAAATTATCTCTTCTTTATATACTCAACGTTTTGGTTGTTGTATAGTATACTTAAAATTTTATCATATGTAGATATTGTTATTACTTTGTAATTATTCATTTAATGTGAAAGATATCCATTTAATATATTTTTTCATAACTAGAAAGATATGTAATAGATTAGAAAAATAAAAGTTTTTGAAATATCATGCCATCTTGAAGTTTTCACTCAAACAAAATTCTGTGAGGCTTGGAATTGAAATGACACTGCTTAGAAATTTTATTTATTTATTTATTTATTTTAATTTTCAAATATTGAAATGATTCATGTACATGATCAATACCATGTTGACCAAAATGATCAGTAGTGATATTATGTATGTAAATCTATTATGCCTATCAACTTGGAATCATGTGAATGTTTCAATGGAGAGACTCTTCCATTACTTGTAGTTGATACTTGCCATAATGTAGCCAAGCACAAAAAAAAGTACCATAGTCTTATTGTGCACAATGAATTAAAATTTTGGATGCAACTATGGGATACTTTAATTGTGTTAATACATTTGATATTAATTAAATATGTTTATGGTAATTGGATTTAAGCATAAGAAAATTGTCAAAATTTTCTGTTTGGTAATAAAATCAAACTCTTCCCACGATACTCACGACATGCAATATATAACCTTTCTAAATAAAGGAGGTTATTTTTTTTGTACCATTTCATATTTTATGGTGCTTTGCACCATATACAATTTTATTATAAAAATAATAATAATAATATTTTTTTTTGTGCCATCTTTTATTTTATGGTGCTTTGCACCATATAGAATTTATTATTATAATAATTTTGATATTGTGAGTAGAATCTTTCAGATTCATCACATTCATTTTTGTTAGAATAAACGTTTTGATGATGATGAACCAGAGAGGATTGGTGTGAAACTTCAATTCTAACAAAAATGAATGGGATGAATCTGGAAGATTCTACTCACAACACAAATCGCAGAAGCCTCAAATCAACAATTTTGATATTTTTATGATAAATTTTTTATTTTTGTAAAATTGGTTTTGGTGCTTTGCATCACAATATCTTGATCCACGCCATATTGGTTTTTAGTGGTTTCCACCATACACCATGGAATGCCACATATGCATTTAACACCAGATTTAACATTTTTTACTAACTCCACTTTTGCACCAGAAAACATATCACCACTTGCGTATCTCCACATTATCACCACTTTTGCACCACTATTTGAAAAGTGAAGCTTTCTCAAATCCTTTACAAATTGTGGTGCTAATGTGAGGCTAAATTCCCCTTCTTCTTGTAGTGAAGGAACGATGCCATAGGAAGATGGGAGAATTTGAAATTTCTGGAAAAAAAAATACCTCAGTGCATGAGGGGCCTATTGGATGTGAAATGGAGACCACTTGTATGCTAGATGCGGAAATCAAAATTTGTGGGTTCCTTATTGAGTTCTCTTTATAGGTGGAGCACGGGTGGAGGAGGGACGATGGTGGTAGAAACTAGAATCGAGGAGAGATGATTTGTGCACATATTGAATGTCGTGTGTTTGAACATACCAAAATGGTAGGGAAAATACAGATGCTAGCATGGTGATGAGTGAGACCCTCTCCTTCCTAAATCTGCATGTGCGGCCTCCTTCGGATGTTAAATCGACTATGTGTCATGTATGTGAAAGGGACACCATAAAGGAATTAAATGCTCTATGGCAGGCTGGTTATTTGTTTCCTATGCCACTCACCCTTTACACATTGTCCTACCATTTATGGCGAGTTGATGTGACCTGCATATTCTATTAAAGTTAATTGTAGTTTTGCAACTTCACATGAACTTTTTCAACTACGTAATGATGATGACTGGCCAAAATTTTAGCCTCTAATGAATTGGATAGTACACAAACATAGAGAATTTGGAAGAGCCATTATGAATGGTTCTTCTACTAACTATGAATGGTATTTTAATGTTACGATACTAAAAATAGTCTATGGGACCACCAACCTCCATAATTTTTAGCTTTTTCAATTCAATCCTTTTTTTATTCAAATTGATGATGATATGTCCCATCCTTTTAATAGTCCCTAGTCCCTTCGCTGAAAATAAAATGCCAAGGAATTGGAACTAACATTTGCAATAAATTTCCTTAATGTCTTTAAATCATCACATTCCAAAGTGAAATACTTTTCTGATTCCATTTCCCCATAAGTGAAAAAAGTACACACTTGTTCTTTGCAAGCTTATTTAGGTCTTTTCGACCATCCTGTTTCACATCGAAGTTTATGTGAGTTAGTTCTTAATTGAGAAATAAGAATATTTTCTCTCAACTATACTATTTTTCTTGGAGATCACAAGTGGGGTTGAATTCTTCAACATAGTACTTCAACTATACTATTTTTCTTGGAGATCACAAGTGGGGTTGAATTCTTCAACATAGTACTTATTCTTTCTGACCAACTCTTTTCCGCATATACGCTTATAGAACTTCTCCATAAAAAAATATTTAACTCCTTGTCATTTTTGGGACAAGCATTGACGTATATATTCTATTTGTGCATCTATTTTTTGTTTTGTCTCATCTATGTTTTCTTTATTTCCCTCATGCATTCATTGAATATAACTTTAGGCCAACTACCTACTCCTATTTTCTCAATTCTTTTTGGATAAATTATGAAATGCATCATAACTATTTCTTCAATGGGATTTGCTCAAGTTTCACTTAAAATTATGTCATAAGGAACCAAACTTTATATTTTGAACTTGCTCATGATCAAACATATTTGGATTTTTTCAAATTTTTTCCATTTTGAGACGGGGGTGCTACTAGTCCACAATTCACACCCATATAACATCACTTGAAAAACTAGGAGTCCAAAAATCACATTAATTGTTTTACAATCCCATAACTCTACTATCCTACAATATCAGTTTTGAAGAGCATATAATTCCTTCCACCCTCCTATAATTTTCTTCTTTTTGTAGTCGTCCCAATTAATCTTGTTGAAATAAATCTTGAGGTATTTGTACTCATTTATTTC
The DNA here is from genome assembly GCA_034641835.2 of Pinus albicaulis. Taxonomy (NCBI): domain Eukaryota; kingdom Viridiplantae; phylum Streptophyta; class Pinopsida; order Pinales; family Pinaceae; genus Pinus; species Pinus albicaulis. Next base: position 896,429,487 of record CM076577.1, on the reverse strand, counting down.
TTCAAGAGTGTTTCCTTCAAAGAAGAATGTATGTTGGATCTACTTTCTTTTATTAGAGAAAACCATTATTTTGGTCTTCTTGGTATTGAATTAGATCTCCAGTGATCTACAAAAATGTTCAAGGGCATATAGATGCATCTAGAATCCATGAGCCGATTTAGCAATCAATGCGATATCATCAACATATAAAAAACCTTTATCACAAAGTCCCCCAACTCAACACCATCTCCACCTTGCATATTTAGCCACTCTTCTAGTTTATCAATATGGAGGAAGATTGGAAAGGACAATAAAACTCTACTTTTATTTGTATATTTGACTACATCACCCTATATACTCACCAAAATGAGTGTCTTTTTCTAATCTTTTCATATGTTGAAAAAATAATTCAATCTTGTTGCTGGTGAATTTAAAACTATTCTAGATCCATATTGTAGATCTACCAAGCTTAGAGGGATGAAATCTCAAATCCATACTCTAGATCCACCAAGCTTGAAAGGATGAAATCTATTTTAGATGTTTTCTTTTTAATAGATTCTATCCCTCTAGACATACAAATTTATGATGGATCTAACTTGATTTTATAATTAATTATAAATATAATTATTAATTTTGTATTTATGTTTATATTTATATTTTTATATAATTTGAGAAAGCTAAAATGTTTTATTGATAATTATCATTATTAATTATATTATCTTATTTTTTATTTTTTAATTTTAAATGTTTTTCACCGATTCAAAATGTTTATTGAACATTTCAACATCTCCACCATACTTAGCCGAAGAGCATCTCACCACACAATTAATTTTAACTTTTTATTATTTTTTAATTGAGGTCACATGTAAATGTTTACAAGCATTTACATACATCTGCCCATACTTTTTTGCTTTTAGATTTAATTGAAAAAATGTTATAAATAAAATTAAAATAAAATATTTATAAAATATTTTGGTTTTCAAATGAGTTGTGGGCATGTGGTATTGGTTTATCCATGGTATTGTAAAAAATATTATTTACAAGTTAGTAACATATCAATTGTTAATAATTTTGTTATATTGTAAGTATTAAGTTTTTATGTGCCTATTAATTAAATTTAAACATAGTTATCAAATCAGTATTTTATATTATATGGTAAAATAGATCTTAATTTATAATTACTATTTATATGTTATATATTTTAATGTCATATGTATATTACCTTTTTCTTTTATCTAAAAAATGTTCCTAATTTTATTTTTTTTCCCAATATTATTTTTAATTTCCATTATGATAATAGTAAAAATTACATGTTGTAGATACTTTAAAAGCATATAAAAATATTGATCATAGATCACTATGCAATATAGTAGCATAGCATACTCATGATCATGGTAAATCAAAAAAATGTATATCATTGTTCAAAATTTACATAACTAGAACTGTCATCTCTCTCTCTCTCTCTCTCTCTCTCTCTATATCTCTCTCTCTCTCTCTCTCTCTCTCTCTATATATATATATATATATATATATATATATATATATATAAGCACAAGTGAAGTCATGATGCTAATGATTTATCATCCAAATAATACTATCTTCCACGCCACCTTGGATAAACTCCTAAAAAGTGTGTTCATTTCCCTTTCCTAATTTTGTTAATAAAAATAAAATTATAATACAATAAATTGAGTTTTATTTATTTTATCACTTTTAATTTTATTATTATTAATTATTAATTGAGTCATCAAATAAAATTTTACACTCATTGATGGATACTACAGCATCTCTCCTATAATTTTTTATTTTTAATTTAATTTAATAAATGCCATAAAATTAAACTAAAATAAAATATTTGATTTTGAATGAGTTATGACTTTTGGGCATGTGGTATCAATATTGACCCATGATATTTTAACAAAGCCTATTTAGAAGTTAATAAATTCCATTGTAATGTGGGTCAAAATTAAAAAACTTGTTATATTCCAAATATTAAATTTTGATATGCTTATTGATTAACTTTAAATATGGTTATGGAATCAAATTATTTTAATTTATATGGTGATGGAGGGGCATTAGGCTCAAAAATTACTTTGTACATAAATAGACATAGGGGGTACCATGTTCTTTGAATTTCTTGTAAATATTAATATTTTGAATATTTTGGTAGGGAATTGTAATTGTTCTCAAGCTATTTTGAGAACATGAGAATTGGTTAAGATAGGAATACGAAGATTCAGTTTAGGATCAGTCAGATATTAATTCTAAATTCAGGAATTGAGAATGCTAAGAGTTACTGAACTGTTTGGAGACCTGAACCGATTCAGGTCATCCTTGTGGTATAAATGTAACCCTGAAGAGTCTAAATAAGGGGAGAGGGGGAGAGAGTTAGAGAACCTCTTTAGCAATAGAGTAGGAGGATAATGGCCACTAAACTGAATATCTGGCCTGTCATAAAATTGTAAGAATTTTCTTTTGAGATTTATGGCCTGTATGTATATATATCTATTTTGGAGAATTGTTTATAAATCCCGTGTTTGACTTTATGTCTTCTTGGTCGAATCGTATGAGGAAATTATCTCAGTGTAACTGTGCATTTGTTGTTTAAACTCTGTGTGGGGAATACCTTGCCTGTTTGTGCATTCATTGATTATTTCTGTTCTAATTCTCTATAATTATGAATCTTTGCGTATGAAGTTAAAAGTGAAACCCTGTTGAGGAATCATGGTGGTGGGATTCGAATTCCAGGAATAGACCTTCTGGTAATGAAGAACTGATATATAATCCGAAGCATCGATTCGAAAGGAATCGACGCTTTCGAAACCAGAACATCTAGTTCAAGCGCCGGAGATTTTCACCCAATAAGTGAAGCTGTGTATCGAGGCGAGTCTTCAATGGAAGAGCGGAACCACGAGTTGATGTTGTACATGGAAGTGAGTTGAACAGAACTTGGCGCGTCGAGGAATAAGCAGAATCGTGACCGAATGAACAGTAATGGTGAGTTAGAGTGAACGGGTGGTTTTCATCGCACCACCTTTGCACGGTGGGTGGTATTCAAGAATCAGGAGCAATTCCATTAGCTGTCTGCCACGTGGCCTCAAGAGGTCGGGGAAAACCGCTTCCACTATGCGCCATCGAGCGTTATTGTTCATGCTTCTACGTTGTGCGATATCCGTCCGATCAGACGAAGCGGCGCGACGTGATAACAGCCGTCGGATGGAGAAGGCCGTTAGCACTCGGCCCATGCATACATATGTGAAGGTTTGCGGGTTTAATCCAAAGTTGTGATTTAAATATATGCGCAGAAGTTAGGATGGTCAATTAATATGGTTTTAATAACCCAAAGTATTATGTCACGTATTAAGGGTGTAGGCCATTTAAATCTCGACATATATATATATATATATATATATATATATATATATATATATACATATATACATATATATATCTATATACATACATATATATCTATATACATACATACATATATATCTATATACATACATATATATCTATATACATACATATATCTATACATACATATATATATACATATATATATATATATATATATATATATACATATATATATATATATACATACATATATATATATACATAATATACATATATATATACATATATATATACATATATATATATACATATAGATATATATATATATACATATATATATATATATATACATATATATACATATATATATATATATACATATATATACATATATATATACATATATATATATATATATATATATATATATACATATATATACATATATATATATATATATATATACATATATATACATATATATATATATATATATATATATATATATATATATATATATATATATATATATATATATATATATATATATATATATAATATATACATAATGGACTGTCGGGTTATAGCTATAGAGGAATTTTGAATTAATATCTCAATTCTCTGAATTGAGATATTAAAATAACCCAGACTTATTTGTTTAAATTTGCCAGCATAGAATAAGGGAAGTGTGAGATTGCCCGGATTGGGAAGATGATTGGGAATGAAATTTTGGATACATTTCACACACAGCTTTGTTGAAAATTTGAGCTAAACCGGGACTGTGGATGATCGACACTATCAAGTGGTATCAGAGCTTCAGGAATAACTCTTTTTGAAAATTCCAAGTTTGGTGAATGCAAGGAAACCAGACTTGTGGAAAATGATGAGATTGCAGCCTACAGAAGGTGATTGTAGAATTGCAGAGTCCAATTGGAGGACAAGAGTTTTGAAGACTACAAATTTGAAGAAGGAAGATCACACAGCAAGGATACACAGAATCATAGTGAACATGATTTGTAGAGTGAGTGGAGGACAGGATAATGATCTTGTAGGTAATTAACTTTAATCTTATTTGAAATAGTAATTGCAGAATTATGGTTGCGGAAATTTGAAGACAGAGTTTGATAATAAAGGTAGTGAGCCTGGTATTCAGCTAGAGGTTGGATAAAGAGGAAAATCACGGTGTTCTCTAGATAAGTGAGCAGTGTTAACTCTGGTTGAAGGATTTTTTGTAGAAGTAAGAGTGCAGACAATTGAATACATCTCAGCAGAAGTAGATCACAACTTTGAGAGCAGTGATAGAAGAATCCAGTAAGGGATTCTGAGTGCAGAAAGAGTGTGGCAGAACATGGAAGATTCCCAACAGAGGTTGGATGATAGAGAAAAGAGGTGTTCTTGAGAAAGTTGCAGAGTGAAGCCTAGAAGGTTCCAGAGAGAGGGGACCAGTACTTGCTAGAAGCCGGAGCTTAGGAGAGAAGCTTGGTGAGGTAAGTTGCAACAAGAGAGCTTGCTATTGAAGAGGCTTAGTGCAGCTTGTGAGTGAAGAACTCGTAGAAAAGAAAATGGCTATTGAGAGCCATAGCAGAGACTGTAGAGATTGCAAAGGTTCTGAGAGAGGCCACAACAGAAGAAGGAAATAAGATGCCAAAGAAAATGACATGAGGAAGAAATCCACAGATGAAGAATGGCAGAAAGAATTAGCTGAGATTAGGGAAGAGTTCAACAGATTGAAACTGAGGATAGAAGAAAGCCAGAGAGTTGGTTGGCTCATGAGGAAGAATGTGAAATGGAAACCATTACAGTTGAGGTTGAGGCAAAATAAGATTTCCCTATTGAGAGAAGAAATCAGAGCAGCTGAGTTGAAAGAAGAAATTTCTGCTTGTGAAGTAGAACAGAACACAGGTGAAGAGTGGAGACCTGTAGGAGATCTTGTGAGACATAGTGAAGACTTGAGGCAGTAAGAATCTTGTCTTGCTGAGGAGGAAATCATTGAGGAATTCCTGAGTTATTGGAAAAGTCCAGATGATGTAAGGGCTTTTGTTCTTGAGTCTGACAAATGTGAAGTGATGAAAGAATCCACAGAGGAAGAAGAACCCAGAGTCCTTGAAGTAAAGAGGGAAATTGAAGATCCCATGTGCAGACCTATTCAAGAGGAAGTGCTTGAGGGAGCAGCCAAGACTGAAAAGTCTTGTGATTTGAACACTAAAAAGTTGTGTGTGTTTGCAGGTACACCACTGGAAGATGAACAAGCTTCAGAGTTTGTTGGTGAGAAGAAGACATTGAATTTGAAATCTGTTCAGATCAATGCTGAGATAGTGAGATCTCAGGGAGAGATGAAGAGGGAAGAGTCAAATAAAGGTATCCAGCAGAATTTTGAAGCTAAGAAAGAAGGGCCAACAAAAGATTAGTCAAGAACAAGCAGAGGCATAAAAGGTTGTGTAAGGTTCTCGAAATCCACTCCTATGGAAGTTGTTGAGTTATATAGGAGGTTGGATTCTCAGAGAAGAGAATTGGAGGAGCAGAAGACCTATGCACTGGATAAGTTGCTGGGAAAGCAAGGCAGGAAGATCTTCATGGATGGAGTTCATGAAACAGATGATAGAAGAAAAGTGAGTCTAGTTGACAGTCTCATGAAGGATGCAGATCAACATGTTGAGGTGCTGACAGAAGGTTTGGAAAGGAGTTCTGCACAACATACTTATGTGTTTTCAGAAGAAAAGAAGGCATTGAAGCACTGGAACTTTACTGCTAATGATTCATGTGTTAATCATGCAGAGAAAGAGGAAGAACAACAATTGGAAGTTGTCAGAGAGGTGAATAAGAAGGAAACTGTGTTGGCTGAAAACATAGTGAAGGATCATCATCTGGGCATGATGATTGGAGCAATGGAGATGACTCTAATAGTTGAAGAAAAATATGATGGAGAATTTATGGGCCTTGAACAAGAATTAGAATTGCCGGGAGAAGAATTGGTGACTAGGTCATCAATTGAGACCATTGGGTCTATTGGTTTTAACACTGACAGTTTGTTTATGTGTACAAGTGACACAGAAGACAATTCATCTTTTGAAATTGTCTTGAGAGAAGAAAAACTATTGCTGAAGGAGGATGAGACAACCATGTCTCATATGTAGAGATTTGTCACTGTCCTTGACAAAGAAGAATTGGCTAGACTGATGGGACAAGAGCAGATTGGAGAGCAGATTTTAAAAGCCGCTGAAGTGAGGAGGAATCAGCATTCCATGCTGACAGAATATGAGAAAGAAAAGCTCCGAGAACTTGATTGGATTTCCAGAATCCATCAAGAGGATGAGAGGCAGTTGTTGAAGATTTCCCAAGAGGAAGGAAGAGATGTTGGAGCTAACTTCCAGCATGTTGAAGATGTAAAACAAACACAAGAGAAATGGCTGAAATTTTTGCTGAGAGCATTTGAAGAAGAGAAAGGGATTGCAAACCCTGGAGCAAGGATTCCTGAAGCTGTGAAGAGAGGAGTAGATACTAGCTTTCAAAATCAAATTTTGTTTACTAGTATACTGGAGGAGTATGTCATTGCTGGTAGGAATTTAAATAGTGGATTGTTTTCTAAGAATGAATTTGTAGATGATGAACAAAAGAAAAGTGTTGCAGAGAGACAGGAAAGGGAGGTAGCAACACCCATGGTGGTAGCATATATAACATGGGGGATGACACCTGCAGAAGTAGTAAACATGTTAGTAGCATGTGAGACTGCAAGAGCAGCAATATTGGCAGCGACAGAGATTGGAAGTAGCAGCAAAGGGCAAGATAATTTCCAGCTAGAGGATAAGCTGGACATGGAGATTGAATACATCAGAAGACTGATGGTAAGGGTGTCTCCGAAGTAGCAGAAAGAAGTAGGAAAGAAAAAGAGTTTCAGCAAGAGAACAACAAAAGTAGATTGTGAAAGCATAGCTGGGGGCAGATTACAGAACAAAGTCTGGAAGCCTGGAGAAGATCAGTTGAAGAATGATGCAGCTGATGGACATCAGCAAAACCAAGTATGGGATCCTGGAGGCAGAGACGAAGAGCACATGATCAGGAGACCATGAAAAATTTGAAGCTTGGGAGTCTGATGCAGGGGCATTAGGCTCAAAAGTTACTTTGTACATAGATAGATATAGGGGGTCCCATGTTCTTTGAATTTCTTGTAAATATTAATATTTTGAATATTTTGGTAGGGAATTGTAATTTTTCTCAAGCTATTTTGAGAACATGAGAATTGGTTAAGATAGGAATACGAAGAGTCAGTTTAGGATCAGTTAGCTATTGAGTCGAAATTTAGGAATTGAGAATGCTAAGAGTTGCTGAACTGTTTGGAGACCTAAACCGATTCAGGTCATCCTTGTGGTATAAATGTAACCCTGAAGAGTATAAATAAGGGGAGAGGGGGAGAGAGTTAGAGAACCTCTTCAGCAATAGAGTAGGAGGATAATGGCCACTAAACTGAATATCTGGCCTGTCATAAAATTGTAAGAATTTGCTTTTGAGATTTATGGCCTGTATGTATATATATATCTATTTTGGAGAATTGTTTATAAATCTCGTGTGTGACTTTATGTCTTCTTGGTCGAATCGTATGAGGAAATTATCTCAGTGTAACTATGCATTTGTTGTTTAAACTCTGTGTGGGGAATACCTTGGGTGTTTGTGCGTTCGTTGATTATTTTTGTTCTAATTCTCTGTAATTATGAATCTTTGCGTATGAAGTTAAAATTGAAACCCTATTGAGGAATCATGGTGGTGGGATTCGAATTCCAGGTAGAGACCTTCTGGTAATGAAGAACTGATATATAAGCCGAAGCATCGATTCGAAAGGAATCGACGCTTTCGAAACCATAACATCTAGTTCAAGCACTGAAGATTTTCACCCAATAAGTGAAGCTGTGTATCGAGGCGAGTCTTCAATGGAAGAGCGAAACCACGAGTCGATGTTGTACATGGAAGTGAGTTGAACGGAACCTGGCACGTCGAGGAAGAAGCGGAACTCTGACCGAATGAACAGTAATGGCGGGTTGGAGTGAACGAGTGGTTTTCATCGCACCACCTTTGCATGGTGGGTGGTATTCAAGAATCGGGAGCGATTCCATTAGCTGTCTGCCACGTGGCCTCAAGCGGTCAGGGAAAACCTCTTCCACTGCGTGCCATCGTGCGTTATTGTAAGTGCTTCTACGTTGTGCGATATATGTCCGATCAGACGAAGCGACACGGCGTGATAATAGCCGTCAGATGGAGAAGGCCATTAGCGCTGGGCCCATGCATACGTATGTGAAGGTTTGCGGGTTTAATCCAAAGTTGTGATTTAAATATATGCGCGGAAGCTGGGATGGTCAATTAATATGGTTTTAATAACCCAAAGTATTATGTCGTGTATTAAGGGTGTAGGCCATTTAAATCTAATATATATATATATATATATATATATATATATATATATATATATATATATATATATATATATATATATATATATATATATATATATATATATATATATATATATATATGTATATGTATATATATAGGAGGCGCACACATAATGGACTGTCGGGTTATAGATATAGAGGAATGTTGAATTAATATCTCAATTCTCTGAATTGAGATATTAAAATAACCCAGACTTATTTGTTTAAATTTGCCAGTGTAGAATAAGGGAAGTGTGAGATTGCCCGGATTGGGAAGATGATTGGGCATGAAATTTTGGATACATTTCACACACAGCTTTGTTGAAAATTTGAGCTAAACCAGGACTGTGGATGATCGACGCTATCATATGGTAGAACATATCTTAATTTATAAATACTATTTATATGTTGAATATTACTATTTATATGTTGTATATTTTAATGTGATATGCATATTATGATTTTTTTGACCGAAAAGTTTGTTCATAATTTTATTAATAAAAATAAAATTATAAGATAAAAAATTAATTTAAAAAATGTGTACATATAACATTTACACATCTTCCATATACAATACTGGGTTATAGATAGACTATAGAGTGCCTATGAAAAAGGTTTTTTTTTTTTTTTTTTTTTCGTAAATTTGGTAGGTCCTTACTATTTTCTATTTATCATAAAAAGTAGGTTTCATCATTAAAAAATTTAGTGGCCTCAACCTTCCCGAAGGAAACCAGGTCTGTTGGCCACCTTAGTGCATTTAAAGCCATCCAAAATTGATATTGTTTCCTTCTTCTACTCGCCACAATGGCCATTTTGCTGCTCAAGGCATTAACTAAGTAACAACTGAAAACATAAACACTATCCGCAAAATTCATAAAAAATTAATCTAGGCTACTACCCATTAGAAGAGTCTATAGGTGCTAGATCCTTTGCAGTGGAGCCATGCATGTCCACTTGCTGCATCTGTTGAATCTACCTTTCAATTTGACCTATTCGAGCTATCGCTTGATACTGTGACACCTATGTGCTGGAGTTGAATGTTGATATCCTGAAGAAGTTCAAGTACTTATGGTGTTGATTTCCTTTGACCTGGATGAAGACTTTGCATTACTTTTTCCAGGACACATTTCATTATCTAGTATGTATGAATAGCTTGGTTAAACAACGAGAGGCGACCTATAGTATTTCCTGGATCAGTAACAAAATCCATCATTTCCTCCTCTACCTCATTATCTTCCTCATTACTGTGACTTTCTTTTTCCCATCCCTAAATTACATTTCTGATTTGTGGAGGATTACCTATAGAGTAAGCTTGCGAGATATTCTCTAACATCTCTTGCTTTATCTTCCTGCCTCAATTTCTAGTCTCAGCTGTAGATTTTAAAATCTTCTGCTTTCCTTTATCTAGATTGTTGACCATACACTTCATCGTTTTCCTCTTAACCATAGTTCTGTAATAAATATTCTGCTGGGTTAAACCTGTATATACTATCTGTGGGCCTGTATGATGGGAGGACAAAGGTATACCGATTAAATTTTTTATTTTTAGGAATAAATTTGCCTCTGGGACATGATTTACAGATTGATAAATACAATTCCGTTGACGAAGATAATTCACAAAGTGATTTATACAAGTTGTTTCATGGATATGGAGACAGACACATATGAATAGACTCTCTATCTTACCAAGTAACGACCATACTAAACAGGCAGAACTCCAAGTATGAAAAAGATGATTTATAAAACCTAAACAGAGGGCATCAGAATTACCTTCACTATGACTACCATGGGTTTGCAAGATTTTCCCCTGTCGAGACCAAACAAGGCAGACATATAACAACAAAAACTACTTTTAATATCCCCTACTCTTTTATAGAATACCAAACAGAAGGTTTTTTTAAAAAAATTTCGCTACCAAAACCGGACGAGGCATACGAAGAAACAATAGAGGCTACCCCAATTATCCCCTAAATCATTAGAATATACCAAACAGAGGTGAGAATGCTTGTAACAATTCTCAAACAATGGCAATTGCCCAGCAGAAGTAAACTCGACACCATTAATGAAATAATTGGAACAATTTTCAAACAAATTCAATTGCCCAACAAAACTAAACTCGCATGTATGCATGAAGGAAGTGAAGATTATGAAAGAGAAATTCATATTCCTACAGGGATTGTGAAAACGAGACTGAATAGCCTCTTGCGGTATAAACAAGTTACAATGCCTTTCCATACGAAAGATAATAACCGAAACCATTCCCAAAACTTCAAAGCCACCTCTATCCTCGCTCATACAAAGATTTATGGTTAAAAGCATAAGGTTGGAATGAAGAGTGACATACCCCTGGACCCAAGCTTGAAGCCTCTAATGCCTCTGAACAATGTCTGCAATAGTTCCAGCTAGTCACCTCAAATTGCTTCTCCTGCCAGAATGAAATGGTTTCTGCTGATTCCAAATTTGCCTCTCTAGGCTTTCCTTATTCTGCATTTTCCAACGCTCTCCTGTTATTACTATATATCTTAATAAATGCGCCATCATAAAAATGAATGGCGCATACCTCCTCATGTAGTGTAATGAATGCCGACCGAAGTTCTCATGTATGAACCTATGCCCGTTCATCGCGACCGCCCTCCACCTGCCCTGTGGCACCTGACAGTAGGTACCCCAACCGGGGGTAGTGCTTATGAAAAAGATATTTACATATATAATTTATGTTTAAGAGGGCTTAATTACTTCATGATATCTATCATAATAGGTCTAGAATATGTTAATGATTGATTTTATTTATATTCTTAATTTGATATTAATCATCCTGATATCTATCGAATAGGTTAATAATTTATTTTATTTATATTCTTAATTTAATATTGATCAAATTAGAACTAATTTTGTCTTTATATATTATTAAATTTAAGTTAATTTTTTTTCTTGAAATGGATTAAATGTTGATTTTGTTAGGATCATGAAACTAAGAGAAGCAGTGGTGTTTAAGGACATTCTTGGGATTCCAATGAATACAAGAAAAATCTTACTTAAATAGGCTACATTAGAGATGAATACCCTAGGAAAAACCATGATTTTTCATAAATTTAGATCCCAAAAGCCATTGATAAATTTATCGAGTCAAGTTTACTTGATCTAACCTAAAAATCCTCCCCTTAAACATGACTCGGGGGGATTAACTTGGTCTCAATTACCCAGTCAAAGTATGAAAGCGTTACCATCTATCGAAGTACATGAGTAACTATCCATCGTATCCATCACTTGTCTAGGATAACTTTTCACTTAGGTGGATCATCAAACATCTCACTTTTTCACATTTACCCCTTAAGTTAGGTTATCAATACACCTCCCACCCTTGTACCTATCCAAGTGCTTCATTCCACAACTTGATGACTCCATGATCCACTGCAGTACATGTATGCATGATCGAAGTCTTAAGGTCTTACAACAACTAACCTCAAGCTAGAGTACATGTACACTTGACACACTCATATCTATCCAAGTGGTTCATTCCACAAATTTAATTGCAATTTTTTTCGCAATATGTATGTTTAAACAAAAAATATTACAACTTCCTTGGGAATACACTTTCTTATGAAAAGAATTCATAACTTGGACCAAAACCATTAGGGTGTTCACACACCATGTGGTTTATTCCACAACTTGAGTCATCTTATGCTCCTCTAAAAAATGTATGTTTAAACAACATGCCCGACAACTTCCTTGGGAATACACTTACTTATTGCAATATTTCATAACTTGGACCAATAACCCTTAGGGTGTTCCCACTCCACTGGGGTTATCACATGAATGTGGTTGTCATCACACGTTGAATCCTTCACTAAAATTCAAACCATTACTCCATCTTCATTATTTTTCTTGTCTATGTCACTTCCCTCTCTTGGTATATCTTGCCCAATTTATATTTTGACCCACGCTTTCAACATGACATGAACTCTCCTAGTGACTGTCTCTCCCTAACTCCTGACCATTTATAACCATTGTGTGATAAAAAAAGAACAACATTGACCACAAATTTGATATTTACTAAGCTCAGATGCTAGTTGTTAGGATCATGAACCCATAAGAAGTGGTGGTGTCTAAAGACATTGTTTCTTGGGATCTAAATGGCCATAAGGACAATATTTTTCACCTTTAAATAGACTACATTAGAGTTTAATACTATAGGCAAAAATATGGGTTCCTAAAGCCATTCATTAAATCAAGTTTATCTAAATTATCTCAACAATTTTTAATTATATTTTTTATTTGATATCAATTAAATTAAAAATTGATGGGTTAAAAATAATTAATAAACTATTATTAAATTTAATTTAAAATATTAAATACATTAAAATCTGATTAAACATATAATAATATTTCAAAATTTAGATTTGCAAATAGGTTGGATCTTAATGTTGTTATATACAAACTGAAAATGTATTATCACTTTTCACTATTTAAATTACATTGTAAAATTTGGTGGGGAAAATTTTGTATTGGAAATAAACTACATACAATAATATTCAATAATGATAAATCAAAACATAACATTTAAAATTTTTTAATGGAGTGAATTTCAATTATGATATTAATTATTTATATTGTTTTAATATATTTTTAATTTAATTAAAAATATAGATTATTAAATTTTAGCATTTAAACTATAATTTTATTTTACAATAATTTATATTTAGGAAATTAATTTTAAAACAAAATATTTATAATGTTTTTTTCAAATGATTAAAGTAATATATATATATATATTAATTATTTATATTATTTTTAATGATATTTTTATAATTTAATAAAATTTAATTATATCTTTTTGAAATGAATTATTAAAATTTTGACTTTTGAAATTATAATTATAATTTAAAATCTTAGTTCAAATACAATCTAATTTATGCGCAAAAAAAAAAAAAAAAAAAAAAAAAATTTGGTGTTTTATTTCTTAATAATATATATAATGGTAGTGGATTCATGTGTATATATTTTATATGTCAATTTATAATATGAACTAGTGTTACCAGATGTAATGAATTTTAGGTACAGATAATTCTTTTCCTTTGGCACTAGTGGAAATTATGTTGGATGATGATTTTTTAATGTATTATTTATAGTGTCCATGTTTTTTGTGTTATTCTTGCACAATTTTTAATTTGGTTTCTTATTTGTATTGATTACGATGCTTTTTTATGTGATCTCTCGAAATTCTGACTTTATGGATATTTCTTTCAATTGCTCAATACTGGTATGTGGTGTATGGTATGAAGGACCTTTCTCGGTATGGTTCTACTATGTTTCTTGTCTTTTTTCATTCTCCGGTATATAAAAAACATACAAACCATATCGTGTTTTTGTTCTCCAGTTGTCATGGTCTTGATCTTCTTCTTTCTTGACTCGTCTAGAGATAACCCTTATAGTTTCCTATTATCTCGGGGATTTGGAGTCTCAGTGATGTGTTTTGTTGGTAGGTTACTTGTGGAAATGGAACCACGTCAACAAAATCCTTGTTGCTGAGAAGGTACTTTGAGGGCATCCTCACAAACACCATCACCTATTTGGTTGGGAATCAATAACTAACTTCTTTGATGCAGCTCCATTGGAAGTCAAAAATGAGATCTTTCACCTAGAAGCAAGGCAGCTTGGGGACAACACTGAAATGGGTTCCCGACCCCAGAAAATTCAAGATGAGAAGACTACATTTTTTCCATTCCATCACCTTACGTTGGTAGATGGAAACATTTCTTAGCATGGTAATATGAGACAAACAAATAGACAATCACAAGACCTTTGTTGGACAAGAGGATATGAAGATAATCATGAGGGACATTAGATATGATCTCGATGATATAATGGTCTATTTAAATCAAGTGGAGAAGTTCATGGTTTCTGACTTAGGGACATATTAAAATACTCACTAGGATGAGGATGCAATGATCGATGTTCCACCTTTAAACAATATTCTTCCACTGCACACTACAGATGAAAATCGTCCTCCTCTCTCACTAGTTATCATTCTCGACTAAGATGTCCATTATGTCTACTTTTTTGAACACTAATTTTATAGTTATTTTCAACTATTGGTAGCTATATCCTACTTCTGAAATTTTGTTTTATCAAAACTACAGTAGTTGCAGGTGAATCTCTTTAATATGGTAGTTATAGTTTTGTTTTTTTTTGGATGTAACTCCAAGGAATTCAGCCATATATACCTTGGCTTAAAGAATGTATCAAGAGTCTTCTGAATATGTTGACATAAATTTTTCAATTTGTAATCCATTTTGGTTATTAATAGAAATCTATGGAAAAAATTCACAAAAAAGGGGCTACTAGATACAACACAATTTCGTGCTCATTAAATTGTCAAATATAATACTATTAGGAACATTACAATATATTTAGAAAATCAGATCAACGAGTAATTTTAAGTATGTTTTTTTCGAAAGTTTTTGAGCTTATTTTCCAATCTAATTTGTCTAAAATCTGACAATATTCATTGAAATCACAAGTTTGAAAAGTGATATATGCACACTCAAAGTTCCCCAAGGGTTTTTGAGGGCGATGAATCCATATATGTAGTAAAGAAAACCAATTTAAGCAACAAAAATCAAGATTTGGCCAAAACAAAATTCACTTTACTCTGGCATGGAAACCCTAAAAACTACAATCCAATGAAATAATAAAATGTGATACATTGTTTCTACAAAGGTGGTGATGACAATAACACTTTACAAATTTGGATGATTACAAAAATTATATATATATATATATATATATATATATATATATATATATATATATATATATATATATATATATATATATATATATATATATATATATATATATATATATATATATATATATATATATATATATATATATGAGAAATTATTACATATTAAACTAGCAATTGCACCAAATGTTGCAAAGGAAATGTCGTAAGGCAATAGCACATAGCACTAATTAATGCTTCTTTGACAGTTGTAGAAAGACAAAAAAATATCAAAAAAAAGGCAAAGACAATACTATAATGAAAAATTACTGCAATAATACTTCCTTGAGCTTTACAAATGATGAGTCCTATGTTGAACTTAAAAACCTTGTCTGATTATGTCAACATGAATGCCTTGTAAATAAATAAATCGTGATGTGCTACCTTCAAAGTTAGAGTTTGTTTTAGTGCAGTTCCTCCATATTTCTTCTTGATCACTTCCTCTTGCTATAGAAAACCTTAATCAATACAAATTAAATTTTTTTTTTGTTTGAAATATGTGTTTACAAAGTAATATAACAATTTTGTAAATAAATTTTTAATTTATAGTTGAATTAAAATCTACCCTTGAATAAAAATGGACATATCTTCGGTCTAGAAATTGAACCCAAGAATGACATCAACTCACCTCTCCTTGAGAATATTACTTGTGTTACTCTTTTGAATGTTGACTCACCTATGTATTATTTCTTTTCATGATCCTTGAAACTATTCAAAAGATCAACTTTCTCTTTGCCACTAATCTCCTTGGTGTATGCCATGTTATTGTTTTAATCCTAGAGGTTTTGGTTAAGTAAATATAACCCATTTCATGGAGTTGAAAATAATGTAGAGATCATTGAACAAAATTTAAACCATTTTATCTTGAAAATCAAGCAAGTGTGGTCCATAAGCACCACAATTAAAATATTAATTTTTTTACAACAAAAGACCACACCTCACCTTGCTCTTAAAATAATGGCCCAAAATTTTGTATAACCTACACATCTATTTGGTTGTTAAAACATGAAAGAGATTGTGAAATTTTCATTTTAAACAGAATCATAGCAATAAATTTGAAAAAAAAAGTTGGATGAAGAAGAAACATGTATGTGGAAATTTCACATAGTGACCTTTGTGGTCCCATGAGAGTTTAGTCATTGGCAAGTCCAAATTTTTTATGACATCCATTGACAATGCTATAATGAAATCTTACTATAATACTACTTCCTTGATCCTTATAAATCACGAGGCCTTGAACCTTACAAATCATGAGGTCTACGTTGACGATAAAGACCTTGTGTGATTATGCCAACATGAATTCCTAGTATATAAAGAAATAGATAGCAATTTTATACCTTCGAAATCAGAGGTTATTTTGGTATAATTCCTCCATATTTCTTCTTGATCACTTCCTCCTGCTACGAAAAAGCTTAATCAATACAAATAATTTTTTTATATAGTTTGAAACATGTTTCTACAAAGGACTGTAACAATTTTGTGAATACATTTTGAATTTCTATATGAATTAAGATCTAACCTTGAATAAAACTACATATATCAGCAATCTGGAAATTGAATCCAATAATAGCATTGACTACAACTCTTGTTGATAAAATTATATGTGTTTCTGTTCTGACTATTGAGTTACCTTTGTATTATTTTCTTCATTAACTTTGAAACTATTCAAAATATCACATTTCTCTTTACCACTAATTACCTTAGTGTCTTTTATGTTCTTGTTTTAATCCAAGAAATTCTTCTTAAGAAAATCTAATCCATGTCATGAAATTAAAACTAATGTAGATATCATTCAACAACATTTAAACTATTTTATCTTGGAAATCAAGCAAGTGTGGCCCATAATAACCACAATTAAAATATCTTTTTGTACATCAAAAGACCACACTTCACCTTGGTTTTAAAATAATGACCGTAAAATTTATATAACCTACTCGTCTATCTAGCTCGTAAAAACATGAAAAACTTATAGTGAATTTCGTATTTTAGACAAGAAACATAGGGATAAATTTGACAAAAAAAGTTGGATGAAGAAAAAAGTGCATGTCGAAATTGCACATAGTGACCTTTGTGGTCCCAAGAGAATTTAGTGATTGAGAAGTCCAAATTATTTTATGACATCCATCAACACCCTTCCAAGAAAAAAGTGGTTGTGCTCTCTCAAGTACAAGCCATTAGCTCTCAAGTCAAACCCATATTATTATACATCATAAAATTGAAGAAATATTAGCTCAAAGCATGCATAATATCCAAAGGCTTCTCAAAACATTTTGAAGCCAAAAAAAATTTGCATTCTAATATTTTACAATAGATGAATCAACTGTCCCATCTAAATCCATAAAAATATAAGCTCGCAGTCACATCATGACTATGCAACATGGTATATTATTTGTAAATACAACATAATTAGGTGCACTTTTAGAGTGAATATCAAGTCCAACACACTTATGATGATTGAGTTTTGAGTCATGATAACCAGGTGACAACCAAAAATAAATTGTATCCACAAGAAAAACATCACATCAAGTCATAGAATATATCCAAGGCTGTAATGAACTCCTATGCAGAGTGTTGGACCTCACATATATTTTACTTTTATTTTAAAAAGGGCATGTGTCAATTCAAAGTTGAGCATAAAAAGAATTACCAATATCCTCATACTGAACCATAGAATACCACTTTTAACACAATAACATCTTTAACATAAAATATAAATTCAACGTATATTTTTATTATTTTAATATTATCCACTAAAAGAAAACCATTTTATCCTCAATTTACTATGATGTAATCGCCCTCATAACCTAACTTCAATGCATCTCTATTTTATTACACCGAAGGTGTTCCTATGATGGATTATTTGACCAATAAGATCTGTGTATTTTCATCCTTCTCCCTCCAAATAAAAACTAGCAGTTGGCACTGCAACCATCATGGAATTAGCGAGGAAGTGTGTTGTCCTTTAAAGTTTTTTAAATCCCATCTTAACTAAAAAAGAAATATTCCAGTCTCTAAATTTTGAGATATTTTTATTTTTCATTGGTTTTTAAATTAATTAATCATAAAATTAATTTTTATTGAGTTTTGAAAAACAATTATATAAAAATATTAGAAGAATATTTTATTTTTTATAATAAATGTTTAAAATCAATTTATAATATTTATTATACAAAATTTTAATATATGTTATTAATATATGTGCATTTGACATGTGTCACTACAACTTTCATGGAACTCGCTAAGAAAGTCATTTAAAGTTTTCTAAATCCCATCATAATGAAAAAAGAAAGATTCTAATCTTTAAATTTTGAGATATTTTTATTTTTCATTAGTTTTTAAGTTAATTTATTATAAAATTAAGTTTTATTGGGTTTTAAAAAATAAATATATAAAATTATTAGAATATATATATATATATATATATAAGTATTTTTTATTATTTTATATGATTATACTATATTATGATATCGTAAGAAAGGGAACAAAAATATTTAGCAACAGTGAAGAATGACACAAAGATGTGATGGAGCTTCAACTAGAAAGTAATCTATCAAATCTTTGGCCAAAATAAATGTCATTGGTGTTTCTTTTTCCCTAAAATGGAAAATTATGGGGACTTGGACGACGATTTGAAGCATTCAAGGTTTAATAGTTTTATTCGCAAGGGCAAGCATAAGATCACAAATGGTGTGCTTTGGATTTCATAGGCACCACCTAGAAATTGGTTGGTGAATTCAAGATTGTCTATTTTAGAAGAGAACTCCTATTCCCAAAAAAGATTGTGTAATTGTAATCACCATGGGTAAGATTTACTACCCATTTCACTTAAATTTATTTTTTTATTCGAAAAGGACTTTTATATTATCATGGTTTCCATATTTACAAAACTTAGAACCTAGAAGTTCAAAACTATAAAAAAATGAACTTAACCAGAAAATGATTAATGAATTTAGCTTGTTTTTCCTGGAAGAGTGTCTCTCTTTCCACCTCTGGAAGAGCGTCACTCTACTCAAGTTCCACCTCCTCTGTTGTCATTCCCATTTCTCTTGCTCTGACATTGGACTGTATCAAAGGAACTGAAAATGACATCTTTTTGAATAATAACAACCTAATTCTGGTTATTACTCATTAAAATCTAACAGGTGGAGTCCTCTTCAGAGATTTGTATGCCATTTCTAACATCTCTGAGTGACTTTAGATATCTTTCATCTACATATTCTTTATCGAGTAGAAATTTTGTTGCACTTATAGAAACTATTAACAATGTTTGCATTGGAGTGAGTGACAAGATAATCTTCCCAAATCTTCTATGCCTTGAGTGTACTTTGCACCTTTAAGAGAAATTAATAGTTTACATTAAATTATTAAACTTTTAGATACCATATCTTGTTCACTTATTTTGAACATGTTTAATTTCAGAAATAATTATATTATTTCTAGTGGGAGGAGTTAAAAAGTGCATCTATTGTAAAGTCAATTTTGCAAACCTAGAGCTACCCGCGGTTAGATAAAGCATTTTGTTCATAAATTTAGGGATATTATTTCATATCAAATAGTTAGAAAGTAAATTTATTTGAAGGTGTAAAAAAAAAAAAATTCACAAAACATATTATTATATTAAGAAAATTGTTTTTTTTTTTTCAATTTTATTAAAAATTATTTTAATGTTTTTTTGAAAATTGTTTTTTTTTTTTTTGAGTTTTTTCAATTTTATTAAAAAATGTTTTAATGCATTTTATATTTTTGGATTTTTTCAATTTTATTAAGAAAATTATAAAACATATTTTTTTTATATTTTTTTTGGTAGTTTTGTTTGTTGGTTTTTTTTTCTTTTTTAATTAAAAAAATTATAAAACAGATTAGCAAATAACAAAATTTGATTTATTGTCTTTTAATTTTTGTGTATTTCCAATTTTATTTTCTATTTTCGATTAGGGATAGGTTTGAAGTGTGTGTGTTATTTGATTTTTTTTTTTTATAAGTATCATTTTACTTATCAAGTAAGTACATTATTGTTTTTTCAAAATTTCCATCTATTTACGCATCTTTTACGATCCTCAAGCTACATATATAAACCCGTTGTGCCTAATTTTATATTACTTCTTGTTTGGGTATAAAATAGTTGTAAGGCTCATTACTAAATCTAATAAAAGTTATAAAACTCATTGTTTACCGTAATTTTATATTAATTTTTGTTTTAGTAATTATATAATTATAAAGCTTATAAAAATGTTATAATACTCGTTATAGAATTACATAAATCTTTCTAATGTCTAATTCATGGACTTCTTCTCTAGTTTTCATTTATAAATAGCGTAATTTGTTTTCATCTATCTATGGTGGATGTTGATATATTTTTAAAACTAATCATACATTTCACATTTGGAAAAAAAATAAATATTTTAAATTAAAATTAAAATATCAATGTTGTTAAGAATTTCTGAAACATGTGTCGATTTTTTTGAGTGAACACTTTATCTATATTTAGAAGTAAGAAATTTAAGCGACCAAAATATATAAATTATAGGAAAAAAATTAAGAACTTGAGACTAAAAAGAATATTTAAAATAGAAATTAAATAATATGTTTATTATTGGAGTTATCTACAAATTGTTAGTTATATTAAAATTATTAAATTGAAAAAAATTATATATAAATAACGAAAAATATTTAAAAATAAAATAGAATTAAAAATATTTAATTAAAATTCAAAAAAGAAAAGGAATTAAACATTAAAATTTAAAAATAATTTGTATTTTATTAATTATATTAATATAAATAGTGGATCAAAATTAATATGAGGAAATTTATGTAAATAAATCTAAAGAAATGTATTAAGTTAAAATAGAAAATTAAATAATGTGTTTATTATTGGAGTTATTTGTTAGTTATATTGAAATTGTTAAGTTGAAGAAATAAATATATGTAAATAATTAATAAGATTAAAAGAATATAATAAAAAATTATTTGATTAACATTAAAAAAGAGAAAGGAATTAAACAATGAAATTTAAATATATATATATATGAATATACATATTTGGATTAAAATTTTAGATTATATTATTATGGGAAAATTATGTAAATAAATCCAAAGAAATAATTTTGAAAAAGATATTCAAATTTTTTATTTGGAGTTAGTCAATAGTAAATTAGTCAATTCCTTTTAAATTTATTAAGAAATGAAATATTATTTAAATTATTAAATACTTTAAAAAGATGGACAATTGGAAAAGGGGAAATATCTTTTATTAAATAAATGCATCAAATTATTTGAATATTATAATGAGTAATGAGTATGCAAAGAAAAATACTAATGAGGAATGACTATGTATAGAAAAATATTAATTAAAGGAAAATTGTATAAAGGAAGGGGTGAGGGGGAAAGAGTAATATTAATTAGAAAACTAGAGGGAAAAGGAGATTAGGAAGGGTTAGAGTTTAAATTAGAAGAACAATGTTTAGATGATAAGAAATGGATGGTGGTTTTCCAAGACTGGCTTAATTGGTACCCATTATCCCGATTAAAATTGTTAGGATGTTTTTCAATTTCAAGGGTTTCCCTAATGATCCGATTGGAATGAAATGTGGAAAATGCTAAGTTTTTGGTCTTGAAAAAACAAATAAGGTGTTTAGTAGAATGGGGGTGCTCTACAATGATAGATTTTACAATGCAGTTGTGGAAGGTGTCAGCCTTGTGTTCTTTCAATTGAGCTTTAAAATATATACTGGTTTTTCCTATATAGGACATTCCACAAGATCAGGGGATCTCATAGACTCCGAGACCTAACATAGAGTCATTTGTATCATTGGTTGATCTAAAGATATGGCTGAGGGTTTTGTGCGGTTTGAAGAAGGTTTTATGTGCTTTTTTAGAAAGGATCTTGGATAGATGAACGATAACACCTAGAATGTAAGGAAGGGTTACTTTAGCTAAGGGTGGGGTGCTGGGAAGGTTTTTAGGATGGGGATGGATACCAGAGTGGAAACCGTTGCTGAACTAAGAATTGATGTAACCATTAGACTTAAAAAATTTAAAGAGATGGGATTTTTCCTTGGGAGAGGATTAGGAGGAGGAGATTTGAATGGCTCGGGTGACAAGGTTTTAAGAACGACAAATTTTGAGCAGGATGGTGGTGGGAGTTAGTGTGAAGGTACCTATTGGTATAGGTCTTCTTTCAGTAGACTTGGTGAGTTAGGGAACCATCCGCTATGCGTGAGACAAAGACATCTAGAAAGGACAGGGATTGGTTCTCTTCAATCTCCATAGTAAACTAGATGTAGGAAGAGATGTTATTGATATGAGAAAAAAATCGAGAAATGAAGGTAAACCATGAAACCAAATGAAAAATATGTCATCAACAAAAAGCTTCCAACATTTAAGTTTAAGGTGAAGTTTTCAAATTTCATTAGCTTACACTAGCAATTTTATGTAATCTGCCTCTCATTCTACAATGGCGACTTGAATTAAAATTCCTAAATGTCCCATCGGGTTCTCAAAGGCCGCTTCAAGTTGAATTTGCTATATGTCGCATCAAGTTATTAAAATGCGACTTGCGCTTCTTTTGGCCACCTTTTTAGTTGAGTTGAAAAATTAAGGCGTGGAAGTGGGAAAAATTAGGGATTGTGCTTGTAACGGTGGTGCTCGGAGCTAGCTTAAAATATAATGGCATTCAAACGTCAAAACCTAGAGTGCACAAAGAAACACACCACCAACCAAGAGGATGTTGACCGAGAGAGATGCATCTCCTATGCAGTGGTGATTATTCTCTTGATCTTATGAACTCTTAGTCTGCAAAATCCATTGTCGATATTGGAGTCTGGTAATTATTCTCTCACGGCCAATAAAATCCATTCTTATTGGAGTCACTGGATCCACTATAATAATTTCAAATCTGAAATACTAGGAAGTTTTTCTTTCAACTATAATGTCCATTTGGATAATGGACATTTACATAGTGGTGATGGGAAAATAAATTGTTTGAATATATATTTGACCAACAATTTTCCCTTCAAATTATATCGCTAATTGATATTGTTTCATATTAATAAATAAATAGAAAAAAATTTGGAAAAAAAATGGGACAGTAAAATAAAGTGGGAGTTGTTGTATATGTACATAGTTTCTTGGTTTTTATGATTTCAAAATCAAATATTTTATACGCCATGGGTCCAATATGACCTTGATTTTGTGGCTATTTGGATTTTCCCCTAGCCAAATAAAAAAAATATCGAACGTTTGGAATGGTTTTCATTTGTACATATCTACATATATTTCGAAAGTTTGGAATGATTCTCATTTGTACATATTTACATAGAGTTAAATAGACAAGCTGATAAACTATCTAAAAGAATCCCCCTTTCTTCTAACCCATGCTTGTCGACAAGCACCTTTAATACACTTAGAAAAGTTTCATTTAAGATATGTCTTCCTCATTATAATTTGTAAATGACCAATTAAATTCTCAACCTTGGTATTGAAACATTTGGTAGGAATATGCAGAGATGATTTTTTCATCATGTTTTATTATACCTTTACATTGTTGAAATGCTTAGGGTTGACGCAAATTGGATAATCAGTGTAAATTCCGCCCTGAAACTAGTTGTTCCACCACCTTGGAAATAGAATTTGCTCTGCTTTAGGAATTCCATCTCCAAACATACTTCTCAGAACTGCCATTGCTTCTGCCTTGGTTTTCTCATCGACCTGCTCCTTGGTGAAAATGACACCAAGAAAGATTCTAATTTAATTTTCCCTTAAATTAAATTAGAATTAAATTGCAATTCCACATCACAAGACATCTTGAACGCGTTAAATAAGTTAAATTGACTTAGTTGGTTTAGTTAACTCAATTTGATTGCCTAACTTTATTCGTGTAGAGTGTATCCTACTTTATAGGAGCCCAGGTTGATTTTATTTTGAGTTGTAATTAATTAATTCAGTAAATATGAGTTAGAGTAAGTTAAACTAGTTCCAATTATTGGAGGAACTAGTGGGAGGTAAAGTATTGGAGTGTGTGCTACTAAATGATTAATTATCCATAAATAACTCATGGATGTGCAATCTACGAGTTACCTAGTTGAGTTTGAGTTCAAGGGAACTGTAATATTAGTTGTATAATTTATGAGAGAGAAAAAGTTTTTTGGGAAGAGAGTAGGCGATGCATTACGACCGAGGATAGCAACGCAAACCTTGGTTTCCATCAGTCGTTAATCCCTATGATAAAAAATATGTAGGACATATCTTCCCAACTACGTAGTGGTTCAACAATCGATCTCCTGCAGATCTCTGTAGTTGGCAGTCAAAGAAACGAGAATACCAACGTCCTCGAAGCTCTAGTTGGTTAGGATTTTCTTCTGTGGGGATCATATATATGCACTCGTTGGCCTCTTGTTCTGCATCTTGTTCAAGTCCCCCAGCCAATTGAAGAGTGGGAGTATGTTGAGTGGGGAGAGTTCTTGCATCTTCTCGACCGAAATTTTATCGAATTTTCGACCATTGAAGGTGAAATTCAATGTGCCACTGGAGGAAGTGAGGATGGATCTTTTTGGGTCACAAAGGTGTGGAGGTAAGATCCCTCCCTAATAGATCCATATATGAACTTGCATAGATCAAAAAAGGGTTTATTTTTCAATTTTGTTGCAGATCCATCATTTTCTTTCATGAATCTTGTTGATCGCATATTTGTACATCATGGGTTTTGTCCATTTGTGAAGCCTATCGTTAAGAGGGACAATGAGACTGCAGAGCCGCCAAAAAAATGGGAAATGGATCTCTTTTTGTTTGCCAATTTGATCGAGGATAGGAATGCGAAGCTTTAACGGGTCTTAACCCCATGGCTTCTAGATATTTTTTTACATGCAGATCAGTTCATAGAGCAGACAGGAAAGAAAGATCTGGTTATGGGTCAATTGATGAAACAAATCCCATTTCGCCATTCTAGCCCATTTTCAAAGATATGATAGGGGATGGACGACTTGGTTGGAGCCTAGATGTGGAGAACCCAACGTCCCCAGATCTTACAACCCCTTATTTTCAGATACAGATCAATCTTCTCTTTGGGAAAACCATGCTTCTATGGTTTCTCTCTTCGGATTTGGTGAAAAACATTTTGCATGCCCTTCAACTCAAATTGGGGATTCCATATGCCCTTCAACGATTTCTCTATGGAGGTAAACATCTAGAGGATTATTTTCTGCTCTCATTTTATATTATTGAAAAATATGCTACTGTAGTTCTAATCCTTCGTCTTCGAGGAGGGGCAGTAGGTTAGCCATCTTCCACTCAGACTTTCTCTTACAAGGTGCTATCCATGAAAATCTTCCCAAGAAATCTGCTCAACCCTCTGAGGCTCCCAAGCCTTTTTTGGTTGATAAGTTGGAGGATGTACCTTCTGTAGAAATTTCCCACCCAACACTTGAAAACCACCTTCAAATTTATGCAGAATATGCCATTATCTGCATATTCAATGGATTATGGTCTCACATCGCAGATCTCTACCAATGGATTAACTCCACATGGAACAATAACTGCAAGGTTATTTTCTTCTTGAAGGATTTATTTATAGTGGTGTTTTCTTTTAATGAATATTATCAAAAATCCTGAACTGGCAGTCCATGGTTTTGGGGAAAAACAGGGTTATTCCTCACCCCCTGGTTCCCAGGATTCGACCCTTCTACAATAGTCATTACCAAGCTACCTATCTCGGCCATGCTTCCAAATTTACCTTCTCACTTATTGAAATTTTCAGTCTTTCAAGGAATTAGAAACTTTCTCGGTTGCTTTTTGGCAATGGATCCTTCTGGGGGGAGATGGGAATTCACACTTCTGGTAGAATCTGTGTCAAAATTGACATAAGTAAAGGTCTACCCTATCTAATCAATCTCAAAATTGGTGATTTCCATTGGATACAGTCCCTGGACTATGATAATATTGCTTTCTGATGTCTTCACTGCCATTAAACAGGGCATCTTCAGAACTCCTGTAATATGTTCCTCGCCCAAAAGAAGAGAAGAAATAAAAAATCCAACTGTAAATATAGAAACCTTGTGATCCGCCTCCCATGGATGACATTGAGTCCTTTAGTTCATACGAGGGTGAGATTAAAGCAGATGCAAATGTAACAAAGCAGGAGAAGGATAAGCCCTCGGCAGATCCTAGGGGGGCTAATGTTTCTTTGAGTGCTCAAAAGCGAGCACATGCATCCTCCTCCTTCGACTTGGATAAGGAGACTCTTCCTTTATACAACAAAAGTCTTCAAGTGGTTTTATCCCACTCACTCCATGATGGCTGGGTTAAAGTTACAAAAAAGAGAGGAAAGAAAGGTCGTTGAGGATTTAACCCATCATAGGTAAATTCTTGTGCCTATCTCTTATGGTTCCCATGTTTCTCTTCATTGTTTTCTATTTTTCTCTCTTGTGTGGTTTTTGGGACCGAGGTTGATAGTTTATCATTTTTGGCTTCCCAGCTTTCTAGTTTCTCTTGATTGGAACTATACTTTGTATTATATGCATTTAAATAGAATCATTCTTACTTACAAAAAAAAAATACCAGTTGTATAATCATCCAAATTGTACATGTGGTGCATGCAGTGAGAGGAAGGCCTATGATGGATTGCGTATTTGTGGATTAGGAATTTCCCAAATTAACAAGGGCTAATTTCCAATGAAGTAATGCAAGGAAATAGGGAGAAAGAAGAAAATTGGTTAAGTATTGGCCATGGATTTTCTAGGAAGTAGTGAGATAAATAAATATAGTGCAGAGGTTGTTCGGGCTTGAGAAAAGCATTTTAATCTTCTCATATCTTATGACTAATGGAAGATACAAATAGTAGGAGTTTTTAGCTGTGGATTTCGCTAGGAAATCAATGTGTAATGTGTTGATTGAATTATTTATCTTGTATGCTTCATGATTTCATGATCGTTTAAGTGTTTGTGCTGAAGAGTACAGTAGATTCAGGTCTATTATTTTAGTAAATTACAATTAGTTGTTTGAATGTACAAGAAATTTCTATATGGTAACGGAGTTGAAATCACTATAGAAGAGAAGAATACAAAGTTATCTTTGCAAGAGAAACAATTTTTTGCATATTTATTATTCAGAGCTAGCAGAGAGATCAAGATGGCATTCTATGGTCTGAGGCTTGAGCATGCCCTTGAGGGTAGCTCAAATTACATTGCTTGGAAGGAATGGATGGAAGCAGTCATGGAAGATAATGGGTTGAAGGAATACATTGATAACAATGTTCTGAAACTAGCAGCTGCTAATGCAGAGAATCTAGTAGAATGGAAGAAGAATGTAGCCAAGGTAAGAAGGATCTTACTAGAAAGAGTTCAAGATCATATTGTCTCGAACCTCCATGAGAAGGAGATTCCATATACAATGTGGAAGGCCTTGACAGACTTGTTTCAGAAAAAAAGTGACCACAAGAAGTAGGAACTGAAGGAATATATTTGGAAAATAAAGATCGAAAAGGGCGACACAATACCACAGTACTTGAGCAAGTTCACCCAATGTTGGGATGAGCTTGGGAGTGTTGGTGTTACAATTGATGAAAATTATATGGCCAGACTAGCAGTTCTAGGCCTTCCCAAGAGCTGACATAATTACCAGGCTTTGGTAAATGGGAGGGAGAAGCTATTAGAGTGGGAGCCTTTGTGGTCTGACCTGGTGTAAGAAGAGATAAGGTAGAACACCAAAGATGGAACCTCATCCAAGCATGATGATGAGGAGAACTATGCCTTGGTTGGAAAGACAAATAAATTTAAAGGGAAGAAATCCCAATCCAAAGGATATTCTGGTCAGGCAGGCAAGAAGAGGACTTGTCGAAGATTAAATTTTTTCACTGTCATGAGTTGGGACACTATGCCATGAAGTGTATGCACAAGAACGTCAGTAAGAAGCCTTTAGAAGGAGCGGTATGTGAAGCTCTTTCTTCACAATTTGAGTTTGATTTCACCCTCATTTCATGCATGGTTACATCAGTGATGGGTAGTGTCTAATATCTGGATAGTGGAGCCTCATTCCATATGACTGACGACAAATAACTTTTCAGTGACTTCAAGGAGAAGGACTTCCAGATACACATCAAGATGGTAGATGGTGGAAGATATAGCGCGACCTACATTGGTACTATTACTTTTTAGAGGGATTCTGGTTCTCCTCTCACATTAAAATATGTCATGTATATTCCCGGTCTGAAGAAGAATTTAGTTTCAGTTGTTATGTTGGAAGACTATGGATATGATGTGATATTTAGAAAAATGATGGTTTCCCTTCAAGATATATCCATGGGACAAGTGAATCCGATCGAGGTTTGGGTGAAGAACCTATACAAATTAGATGTAGAATATTGTGCTTCTTTGAGCACAAAAGTAGAGAAGATGCACAGTCAAGACAACAGTGAATTTTGACATAGGAGACATGGGAATTTGCACCTTGGAGCTTTAAAGATCATGAAATAGATTTCTATAGGACTTCCCAAGAGTGCACTAGAGAAACGTGATACATGAAAAGGGTGTACATTGGGGAAGTACACCAAAACCACCTTTCATGATAAGGATAGTCGAGCACAAGCGGTCCTTGAAAGAGTTCACTTAGATGTGTGTGGACCATTCTCAACAACATCCATGACCAAGAACATGTATTATGTTATATTTGTAGATGTTTTGTCACATAATTGCTGGATATTATTCATGCAAAAGAAAGACCAAACATTCTCATTTTCTTTTGTGAATTTAAAGCACTTATTGAGAAATACACATGCAAGAAAGTGAAGGATCTCATGAGAAATAATGGTGGATAATATGTGTCGAATGAGTTCAAGAAATTTTGTGCATAAGAAGGCGTTCGATGGGAGTTAATAACATCCCATAACCCATAATATAATGGGGTTTCTGAAAGGAAGAACATAAGTATTGTGTGAGTTGCATGGGAGATGTTTCATGTTTAGGGCCTACCATTGCACTTGTGGGATGAAGCATGCAAAACAACTGTATATGTACATAATAGGAGTCCTCATCGATTCTTAGGATGATTACACCAAAAGAATCATTTTTAGGTAAGAAACCAAATGTGGCACACTTGAGGATATTTGGTTCATTAGTTTAGTGTCATGTTTTCAAGGATGCAAGGAAAAATATAGAAGAAATAGTTAAGTTGGACATATTTGTGGGGTACACTGATACACCTCATAACTATTGAGTTTACCTGCCATCTCACAAGATGAAAATTGTTCATAGATATGCAAATTTCAATGAAGAGAAGGCCTTGAGATGGTCCCTTGAGAGGGAGCTTCAGTTGCATGGAGCTGGGGACCTTTTAGCTTGAATGGAAGAACCTCAGGATGTTGTGGAGAAAACACAAGTAGAGGGGAAAGAGTGGAAGAACCCACTCACACAGAGACATCCAGAGATGGAAGGAAGCACACTAGAGAGGCTAAAATATTGATGCATGATGCTAGAGAGAAAATGGGGGCGCCCACATCACAATGCAAGAAAAGGAGGTCACTAGAGACTGAGCCATCCTAATTTGATGAGGGAGTGAAAAAAATAGTATGGGTTGATGCTATGGTAGAGGAATATTATTCCATTATCATAAACAGTTCTTGGGAAGTGGTTCCAAGGCTAGAGGATAAGTTAGTTCTAGGTTTTAGGTGGATCTACAAGGTGAAGCAAGCAACATATGAGAGTGTAGAAAAACACAAGGCCAAATTTATGGCCAAGGGGTTATGTTAGGTGGATGGAATTGATTACGAGGAAACCTTTGCTCTAGTACAAAGGTAATCTTCAATCAGATCAATTCTAACACTTTTAAAGCAAATGGGATGGGAGATACATTAGATGGATGTGAAGACAACTATCCTCAATAGAGTGATTGAGGAAGAGGTGTACATAGAGTAGTAGGAAGGATTTGAGAGTCACATGTGTGAGGAATCAAGCTATCACTGTATGGATTGAAACAAGCACCTCACACTTGGTACACTAGGATCGAAAATTATTTCACCGAGTTGGGTTTCACCAAAAGTGAAGTAGATGAAAACCTTTACTATATTGTGGTTGAAGGTAAATTATTGATTATAGTATTATATATCGATGATTTAGTTCTAATAGGTTATGAGGATATGATAAAATATTGCAAAGAGGATTTGGAAAGAGAATTCAAGATGAAATACATGGCGCTCATGTATTATTTCCTTGGTTTGGAAATTTGGCAAGGAGATGGGGAACTTCTTGTCTCGCAGGGAAAGTATGCCAATGAGATACTGAATAAGTTTCACATGGAGAGCAACAAATCCATGAAAAGTCCTCTAGCAGGGAATTGGATGAAGGAATAAGATAATTCATACGAAGTGGTACACACTACCATTTGCAGGTAGCTTGTGGGTTCACTTATGTACTTGGTTAACACATGACTATACATGTGTGATGCAGTTAACCAACTTAGTCAAGAAATGGTTAAGCCAACCAAAATATATTGGAAGGAAACTAAACATGTGTTGAGATACCTCAGAGGCACCACTGAGTTTGGTATTTGGTATAGAAAGACAGAGGGAGTGAAGCTACAAGGCTTCACAAGTGCGGATTGGGAAGGTAGTCCATCAGAAAGGAAGAACATATCAGGAGGAATATTCATATTGGGTGATCAATAGTTTTGTGGTAAAACAGGAAGCATAGATTAGTTGAACTCAATTTAGGAGGAGCAAAGTACATGGTTGCTTGTCAAGTAGCTTGTGAGGCTATCTGGATGAGGAAGATCCTTTTTAGGTTATTTGGTCAGCAGATGGATCCTACAATGATTTAATATGAAAACCAGATTTGTATCAAAATGTATGTGAATCTAGTTTTTCATAATAGGTCCAAGCATATCGACATCCGGTACCACCATCTCACAGATTGTGTGCAGAGATGGATCATGTTGCTAGACTACATTCCTACAGAGGAACATAATATATATATATATATATATATATATATATATATATATATATATTGACTAAGGCACTTTCAAGAGGGAAATTCGAGTTCCATAGAGACGAGATTGAGGTATTTGCTAATCCCTTTCTTACTGAGAATAAGTGTTGAAAATGGCACCAAGAAATATTCTAATTTAATTTTCACTTGAATTAAATTAGAATGAAATTGTAATTCCACGTCACAAGACAAATTTAACTATTTAACTAAGTTAAATTGAATTAGTTGGTTCAATTAATTCGAGTTGAGGTGCTAACTTGAATGCTGTAGAGTGTCTCCTACTTTATAGGAGCCCAGGTTGAGTTGTAATTAATTAATTCAGTAAATCCGAGTTAGAGTAAGTTAAACTAGTTCCAACTATTGGAGGAACTAGTGGGAGGTCAAGTAGCGGGGTGTGTACTCTCTGATCAACGAGTTAACTGATAAATCCACCATAAATAACTGATGAATGTGTGATCAACTAGTTACCCCATTGAGATTGGAGTTCAAGCAAAGTGTAATAGTAGTTGTATAATCATCTAAATTGTACAGGTGGTGCATGCATACAGAGGAAGGCTTATGATGTATTGCATATTTGTGGATGAGGAATTTTCCTAAGTAATAGGGGCTAATTCCCAAGGAAACATTGCAAGGGCATAGGGACTTGTGCAAGAAGAAAATTGGTTAAGTATTGGCAAAGGCTTGTTTAGGAAGCAGTGAGGTAGATTGAGATAGTGTAGAGGTTGCTAGGGTTTGAGAAAAGCATTGTAATCTTCTCATATTTTCTGACTAATGAAATATACATATAGTAGGGATTTTTAACTATGGATTTCCCCAAGAAATCAATGTGTAATGTGTTAATTGAATTATTTCTCTTGTATGCTTCGTGATTTCACGATCGTTTAATTGTTTCCATTGATGAGTAGGGTAAATTCAAGTCTATTGTTTTAGTAAATTATAATTATCACTTTGAATCTACAAGGAATTTCTATAGTCCTCTATACGCTTCGATTCCATGTCCGTGACTATTACGATCAAGATTTTCGATAACCCACTTGCAAAAACATGTAATAACCTCACGTTTGGTGAGCATAAAAAAATAATTCTGTACCATCCCCCGTCTGCCAAAGCTTGCTGGGAAACTTGAGGAACATATTGGTATAAATTCTTATCTCGCAGTTAAAGAATGCTTTCATTTTTCAAAGATGTCCCTTTACTTCGTTAAAGCACGAGATTCATCATGGCCACGGTAGGCTAAGCAAGGGAGAGGAAAGTGCCGAGAGTCTTTGTACGCTAGCATCTTGGAAGGTTATTCAATTAAATTTTCCTTGGGCACTCCTGTGCAGGATTTATTGCCGATCATGGACACGACCAGTGAGTACTTGCAATATGTTCACCAGTTATAATAAAGATCAATATTGGATTTGATGATGAAGTGGTAGCTCAGAGAGTTATTCCCATAGGAATGCCTTACGACCTAAATATAGAATGAAATATTTGAAATTAATTTAATATATAGATACAAATTTTTGATATGTCAAATTTAAAAACAAAAATTGAAATTATAATTTCTATTTTTATAAAATATTTAAAATAATATTAAATTATTTTTATTTACAAAATTATTATTATTGTAAATATAGTCTTTTATACTGAACAAGTGTTATTATAATTGTCAAATCTAATACCATTAGGAACATCAAAATATATTCAAGAACTTAATTAAAACAATCTAATGAAATAATAAATATGATACATTGCTACTCCAAGGTGGTGGTGAACTAGAGAACACTTTAAAATTTGGATAATTACATAAGTGTTTAATTATTTCAATTAACATATATAGTATAGAGTTATATTATAGGAATAAGAAAAAATATAGAAACAAAAATAAAAATATTTCTTGAAAAGTAAGTTTGTTTAAGATGAAACCGATTATTTTCTTTTGAGCTACCAATAACAAATATATCTTAAATTACAAAATATTTGTTGTTTTAGATTTAATGTAGACTCTCCATGGAATGATGATATTCCCTTAAATTATGAAGGGAAATTTACTTAGGCCACTCCAGCACGAGAATAAATAAAATTACTCAAATATCTAATTCCTCATAAATTTGAAAAGCAATGGTATTTTATTAGAAAAGGAAATGTTTTGGAAAAATGACAATAATACTCAATTGCATATACACACAGATTGTTTGCAAATACAAAAATAAGAAATGTTTTCTCATAATAACAACAATACTCAATTGCATATACAGATGGATCATTTTCAAAATTAGACATAGAAAAAGGAAAAGGTGAGCACCCTAATATACACCACAGGGGCTTCACTAACAAGGAAATACTATATCACGTTCGTTCATATTGGGGTATAAAAATTGAAAAAAACATAAAATAATATAATGGCGATATAACAAGGGGTAAAAGAGTTAATATATATATATATATATATATATATATATATATATATATATATATATATATATATATATATATATATTAAAAGGTATTTTTTATTGTATATATGTGCCAAGCAGAGGCCAAACACAGGCGGGAGTATCGTGGGAGTAGAGAGTGCAACGAACTTGGCAAAACTTGGGAGCGACACTGCTGAGTTCCATTCCTTAGCATAGCGAACATGGTGACAATCTGGAGCCACAACTGCCGGGTCTCGTTCCTATCTTCGGATAGGGTGTTTTACAAAAACCCCCCGTCTCTGGATTTTTTCTATGGCGTTCCCATCACAATAGTTCCCATCAATAATTATTTTGTTTTTATGTCTCTGAGATTTGATGGCCAAGTTTGTTTTAGAATGATTGGGCCAAGATGAAGAGATTTTGTTCAATTTGGTCAAGGTTCTCCCCCCTACAGCAGAAGTGGTGAAGCCCAATGAATATTGGGATAACTCATTTGTCTTAGATTAGGGTCCTTGTGAAATTTTCCACTAGATTATCAAGAGTGAAACAAACTCTGGATTACTTCATATCTCAATTATTGAGCATCATTCATCTATTTTTGGTGTGGTAGTTAGGATATTTGGCATCTATCCTCAGGAGTATCAATAGTGCAACAAAATTTGGGTTACTTCCTCAAACAATTAGTGAGGAAATATTCATCTATTTGTGGCATGGCAACAAGGGTATTTTGCATATATTTGGGCAGTGAATTATCATCGAAATGTCTTCCGAGGCAACGAGATTGGTTTGAGTTTCAGTTAGAGGAAAAAAGGGTTTCTGTGTTGATATTTGACGTAGTGACCCATCTTGAGCATATTCTTGTGGAAACATAGTTGTTGTAGGGTTAAATCCATGGCAATGTAATTTCCTAAAGTTCGGTCTGAGGTTCATTCATCCCTCTGTGACAACGAAAGGCTGAAATCAACTACCTCAGAAGGATCATTGATGGCAGTACCTCACACTTAGGGTAAAATCGAAGTTCTGTTGAGAGCAACGATCCACTAAACCCTCCTGAGGTCTGGTCTAGGTAGCGAGGGTTTGTTTGGGGAAATGTGGGGTGATTAAAGAGAAATATCATCACCTATGTAAACTTCTCCAAGGAGTTCCATGGAGGGATATTGAGACCGAGGCATGATCTGGGCATTAGATCACCTCTGTGGGGTTTGTGGTAGCAGAACAATTATGAGGTGTGTATGTAGAATCAAAACACCTATGTGGTATGAATTGTGGAAAAAGCAGCCTGGCTGGTTGGAAAACCACAAAAAAGAGACCACAATTACTAAGTTTGGTTGCAAGGTCAAGCTAACAATATTAGGATAATAGGGTTTGCTAGTAATTCAGAAATTTTCGTGTATATAATAATAGATAGAATATAAATCCACTATGGTTTCTAGGCATGTCACAAAAAAAAATATCCCCCATGTTTGGAAATCTAATTTCCACTTGGTTACCAACTATATTAACTCTCCAGTCCCAACATAAAATCCCTTGTCCTATGTCACTTTAGAGTGTAACATTGCCTCACATTATGTATCTACCAAATCCAAGAGATTCCCCTCCCATAGACTCATTTTTCTTTATTGGCATAATAGATCCTATGATACGCTTTCTTAATGTGTTATGGTAAAATAAGAAACCAAATGATTTAGTACTCAATGAAACTGCTACATAACTCTTAGAATCATCTCTGCAAGATGATCCTGAAGCCTTTCCAAGGAAACTAGAACATGACGAACTCTTATTCTATGACTGGCTAGAACTGTTGTTTGTCTCTCCCTTTGTTGATGGGACTAATATGTAATGTCAATAATAATTGGATCCAAACAATGAAAATATTTGTAACCATGGATTGAAGAGTGCAATGAATATTATTCAACTAACCTTGTCATGTGCTCCCTCCAACATTTTACCCCAAGGGATGTTTCATTGGCTAGTAATTCTTGTGCTGGCCTCTTTTCCCCTTTTCCAACTTATTTATTCTTTTCTAGAAAGGGTTTTGTCTTTACATCACATTCCTCTGCTCCAAGAACTTTCTATAGGGGATTTGATCGGGCCATGGGAAGGGGAGCCCTTTCATTCTAAGATTAAGCTGCACATCTTCATAGATGTTCAATATTGTTTTTACCAACCCTTTCACCACGGTGAGTGGGGGAGGCTATTGTGATCTCATATTCCTTTTTTAAAAAGGGCTTTTTGTGATCTCATCTATTGCTATCTTTTTATGTTTTGAGATTTATTTTTGGCGTGTTGGAGATTCTACAATTGGTTTTCATAAGTGCATGTTTTCATGTTTTTTCATTTCAGAAACCTGTAGTTTGAGGTCTAGTACCTATGAATGGAGCTACCTTTTTTCATTCTCAGTAAATTCTATTTTCTGCAACAAATTCTTAACTGTTGATATCCAATATTGAGAAGTCACACACCATGTTAATATGAATGAGGCTATATATTAGTATTGGTTGTTGTTACAATTGTTGAGGGTCCAGTCCTATGTCTCAGTTATTAGTTTGTCCTTGAGCAGCGATGATGGTGGTGAGACCGCCATTGAAGTTTTTGACATTTTCAAAAACTACCTCCATTTTTTTTGCCACTGTTTTGAGGCAACTCCCAACCACTGCCATTGTAGAGTTGTTAAAGCTGATTGGGGTTGCCAACTTTTGACTTGACATTATTAGTCTATTAATTTTAATTTATGTTTTTTACTTCCTTTTTCCTATCTCATCATAATTTGTATGCAAATTTAAAATATACTGACTATTATTTGCATTTTTATTATCAGAAACGTTTGTTTGGATACGTAGTT
This sequence comes from Pinus albicaulis, assembly GCA_034641835.2. NCBI lineage: Eukaryota > Viridiplantae > Streptophyta > Pinopsida > Pinales > Pinaceae > Pinus > Pinus albicaulis. The sequence goes on along the minus strand of CM076577.1, from coordinate 896,392,726 downwards.
GATCATATTCATGTTGTCAATGGAAAGTTGTTTTTGTTAAAATTATTCACAATAAAAAGACTGGAATATCAGAGGGTTATGTATTTTTGGAGTTTTCAAGCCACGTAGGAGCTGAGAGAGCTTTGCAAACTTACAATGGTGCACATATTCCTAGCACTGAACAATTTTATAGGATAAATTGGGCAACCTTTGGAATTGGAGAAAAGCGGCCTGAGATTGGACTTGATTATCCTATATTTGTTGGATATTTGGCATATGATGTGAAAAAATATTTGTTGCAAGAGACATTCTGAACTAGATACCAAATTAGAAAAGGAGCCAAGGTTGTTACTGACAAGGTTACAAGTCGTTCAAAAGGATATGGTTTTGCAAGGTTTGGGGATGAGATTGAGAAAGTTTGGACTATGACAGAGATGAATGGGGTGTTTTTTTCCTCAAGATCTATGTGGATAGGTCTTGCCACAAAAAATAAGACCACCGTTTTTTAGCAACCATATCCTAAACGTAAGTTGTGAAAATATATAAATAAATGTATTGATTTTTTGAATATTTTATTAGTCTGGTAGCAGATGCTAGAATTTTCAATAATGGTTGTGTTGGTTGGAAAAATTCATATTTTCCATTGATATGGATCAAATCTTCTTTTTATTGCCTCTGTGTTGTGTATCTTTAGGCTCTAGTCTATGTACTAAGTACTTTCCTTTCTAAATTAGCAGTTGGTTGGTATTGCAGTTACTTTTTTGTATATTCTTAATTCCAGTTATGTTTGAATCCATTATAACCGATTGAGATTTTTTTTTAAATTACACTAGAATTCGGTCAGGTGATGTGGGAGGCTTTTAAAACTAGTGAATTCTATACAAGCCAACTTTGCTAAGATTTGGAATTAATTTACATTTCAAGTACTTCAAGAGAAGTCGCGGTGGTTGCTTCAGTTGATCTGCAAAGTCATTTCCTTCCAATTATTTTCCTTTCCTTTGTGAACTTGGGAAAAATTTAATTGGAGATCAAAGTTATGAAAGCTTATAAAACTGATGTTGTCTCAAAGAAGGATGCTAGGATGCTCTATTCCGTTGGGGGCCTGGAAAAAAATTCAGCACAGAAAAAGTGTCCTTTTAGTGGGTGGCCTCAACTAGGTCAGTTTTACTGTTTATGTAATGAACTTCCCTTCTATCATTCATTTGACATTTTTTTAGCATTTTATGCTACCGTCAATCAATTTTTTTCTTTATTGTCCACCTTGTTAGCTTTCCTTTTCCAAAATCCTGTTTATATATAGTCAATTTCTCCATTTCTTATTCTAATATGGTTGTTTCCTTGATTTTTGATAGAAATTTTAATGTTCATTTTTTATTTATTTAAAGTTTTAGAATAGAATGATATAAGTTTTTTTCCCCCAATTTCTCATTGTCGATCTTATTTTTCATATTTTGTATCTTTACAAAATATTTTCAAACATTCAAGGCATCTTGTAGGTAGGCATGGTATATGGTTGGCATTGGTATCATGTTTTCATGAATGATTGATTAACAATTTGGAGGATTTGAGACTCTTTTGGATTTTCTGTAAAGGATAGTCAAGTGGATGCCACCTTCATGTTGTGGTTGTCCTGTCATATAACTTAGCCTATGTAAATTTAGTTAAAATAGTTGCCTGCTATAGATGTCTTTGAGATTTGGGGGCCAATTTTGTTTTAGAATAATTAGGCCAAGATGAAAATAGTTTGTTCGATTTGGGTCAAATCGAAGTTCTGTTGAGAGCAGCGAGCTGCTAAACCCTCCTGAGGTCCGGTCTAGGTAGCGGGGGTTTTTTTGGGGCAATGTGGGGTGATTCAAGAGAAATTCCATCACCTCTGTAACCTTCTCCTAGGAGTTTTGTGGCAGGATATTGAGACTAGGGCATGATCTGGGCATTAGATCACCTCTGTGGGCTTTGTGGTAATGGAACAATTCTAAGGTGTGTACGTAGCATTAGAGCACCTATGTGGTATGGATTGTGGAAAAAAAAATTCTGGCTGGTTGGATAGAGGCAACAAAGAGGCAAAAATTACTAAGGTTGGTTGCAACGTCAAACTAACAATATTAGGATAATAGGGTTTGCTAATAATTTAGAAATTTGTTTGTATCTAATACTAGTTAGAATATAAATCCACTATGTTTTCCAGGCATGTCACAAACAAAAATATCCCCACGTTTGGAAATATAATTTCCACTTGGTTACCAACTATATTAACTCCAGGCGCAACATAAAATAACCTTGTCATATGTTACTCTGGGGTAATACTGCCTCATATTTTGTGTCTACCATATCCAAGAGATTCTCGTCCCATAGACTCATTTTGCTTTATTGGCATAATATATCCTATGATACGATTTCTTCATTTATTATGGTAAAATAAGAAACTAAATTCTTTAGTACTCACTGAAACTGCTACAGAACTATTAGAATCATCTCTGCAAGATGATCATGAATCCTTTCCAAAGCTACTATAACATGACAAATTGTTATTCTATGACTGGATAGAACTTCTTCTTGTCTCTCCCTTTGTTGATGGTACTAATATGTAGTGTCAATAATAACTGGCTCCATACAATTAAAATATTTGTAACCATGGATTGAAGGGTGCAATGAAGATTCTTCAACTAACCTTGTCATGTGCTCTTTCCAACATTTTACCCTAAGGGATGTTTGATTGGCTAGTAATGCTTACGCCGACCTCTTCTCCCTTTTTCCCACTTCTATATTCTTTTCTAGACATGGTTCTGCCTTTACATCACATTCCTCTGCCCCAGGAACTAGATGTAGTGGATTTGATTAGGCCATGGGAAGGGGAGCCCTTGCACTCTAATATTAAGCTCCGTGGCTTCGTAGATGTTCAATATTGTTTTTAGTGACCCTTTCATCACAATGAGTTGGGGAGGCTATTGTGATCTCATATTCCTTCTTAAAAAAGGTCTTGTTGTGATCTCATCTCTTGCTATCTTTTTATGTTTTTAGATTTCTGTTTGGCGTGTCGAAGATTCTACAATTGGTTTTCATAAGAGTATGTTTTCATGATTTTTCATTTCAGAAACATGTTCTTTGAGGTCTAGTACCTTTGAATGGATCTGCTTGTTTTCATTCTCAAGAATTTCTATTCTCTGTAGCAAATTCTTGACTTGTGATAACCAATATTGAGAATTCATGCACCATGTTAATATGGATGGGGCTATATATTTTTCCTTGGTTGTTGTTACAATTGTTGAGGATCACATCACGTGTCTCAGTTGTTAATTTGTCCTTGAGAAGCGATGATGGTGGTGAGACCTCCATTGAATTCTTTGATATTTTTAAAAACCACCTCCACTGTTGTTGCCATTGTTTTGAGGCAACACCATACCATTTCCATTGTAGAGTTGTTTGAGGTGTTTGGGGCTACTAAATTTTGAGTTGAGATTGTTAGCCTATGTATATTAATTGTAAATTACTCTTTTTACTTCTTCTTTCCTATCTCATTGTACTCTGTATGCAAATTTAAAATCTACTCACTATTATTTTCATTTTTATTATCATAAATGTTTGTTTGGATACATAGTTGTTTTGATCATATTCATGGTGTCAATGGTAGGTTGTTTCTGTTAAATTTACTCACATTAAATAGAATGGAAAATCAAAGGGCATGCCATGCAGGAGGTGAGAGAGATTTACAAACTTACAATGGTGCACAGATGCCCAACACTGAATAATTTTACAGGATAAATTGGGAAACCTTTGGCATTGGAGAAAAGCGGCCTGAGATTAGACCTGATTATCCTATATTTGTTGGATATTTGGCATATGATGTGACAAAATATTTTTTTCAAGATACATTCATAACTAGATACCAAACTATAAAAGGAGTCAAGGTTGTTACTGATAGGGTTAGAGGTTGTTCAAAAGGATATGGTTTTGTAAGGTTTGGGGATAAGATTGAGCAAGTTTGGGCTATGACAGAGATGAATGGGGTGTTTTGTTCCTCAAGATATACGAGGATAGGTCTTGCCACAATAAAGAATACCAAAAATTTTCAGCAACCATATCCTAAACGTAAGTTGTGAAAATGTATACATAAATGTATTGATTTGTTGAATATTTTATTAGTCTCGTAGAAGATGCTATAATGGTGAATAATGGTTGTGTTGGTGGAAAAATTCATATTTTACACTGATATGGATCAGATCTTTTTCTTTCCTCTGCACTATATAGCTTTAGGCTCTAGTCTATGTACTGAGTACTTTCCTTTCTAAATTAGCAGTTGGTTGGTATTGCAGTTTATTTTTTGTATATTCTTGATTCTAGTTATGTTTGAATCCATTGTACCTAATTAAGATCTTTTTTAAATTACACTAGAATTTGGTTAGGTGATGTGGGAGGTTTTTAAAACTAGTGAATTTTGTACAAGCTAAATTTTCTAAGCTTTGGAATTAATTTACATTTCAAGTACTTCAAGAGAAACCACAGTGGTTGCTTCAGTTGATTTTCAAAGTTCCAATTGTTTTCCTTTCATTTTTGAAATTTGGAAAAATTTAATTTGAGATCAAAGTTATGAAAGCTTATAAAAATGATGTTATCTCAAAGTGGGATGCCAAGAGGCTATGTTCCGTTAGGGGTCTGGAACAAAATTCAACACAGAAAAAGCATCCTTTTAGTGGGTGGCCTCACCTAGGTCAGTTCTACTGTTTTATGTAATGAACTTCTATTTTTTCATTTATTTGACACTTTTGTAGCATTTTATGCTACCGTCGAACACTTTTTTTCTTGTATATTCATGATTTTTCCACCTCGTTAGCTTTCCTTTTCCAAAATCCTATTTATATAGTCAATTTCCCCATTTCCTGTTTTAATTCATTGTTTCCTTCATTTTTGATAGAAAGTTTACAATTCAAATATTTTTCTTAAAGTTTTATAATAGAATGATATAAGTTTTTTTCCCCAATTTCTCATTATCCATATTATTTTTCATCTTCTGTATCTTTACAAAATATTTTCAAACATTAAAAGCATCTTGTAAGCAGGAATAATATATGGTTGACATAGGTATCATGTTGTTATGAATAATTGATTAACAGTTTGGAGGCTTTGAGAATATCTTTTGGATTTTCTGTAAAGGATATTCATGTGGATGACACCTTCATGTTGTGGTTGTCCTGTCATATAACTTAGCCTATTTAAATTGAGTTGAAACTGTTGGCTGTTGTAGATGTATCTGGAATAGTGCTTGAGTAGTTTTCTGTATTATAAACTGCTCTAACTGGATGTAAGGAAATGGGAAGCTTTGATATTATTTTGTATTTTGTGTCAGTATGGCCAAGTGGATGCCACCTTATTTGGTGGATGCCTGTGTTGAAACAGATGGAAATTTTTGGTATTACAAACTTTTCAAACATAATGTAAGAAATTGGTTTTAACGAAGTTATTATATATCTTACATTGCATCTTTCATCTTTTATGTTGATTACTGATATTTACTCTTACATATATTAGGTTTTATTAGATCCTTTGGACTCAATCATCTTCCTCAGGGATTAGTGTTAGCTTTTTAGGTTACCCAAAACATGAAAACTCCATACTCTTGTGAAGGAAGTTATGTCATATGAGATAGACTGGAGATCCTCCTGCATACGAAGGTAGGTGGTATGAGCTAGAGTGGATTATTGTTTGTCATTGTAAAATATTATCAATACATGATGTTCCTATCAACCCACAAGTCAAATTTGTGAGAGTTTCCTTGTGTGGAAATAAGAAAGAGAAAATAAAAATTTTTCAATGTGAAACAACTTTTTTGGAAGGATCTCACAAAAAATTTATGTGCAGTGCAATGAGCTACTTAGGTTGATTCTATTATTAATTATTTTTTTGTGGTTTTAAAAATGACCCACGATTAGGATTGTGGTCTATACCTCTTTGAATGTATTCATTTCAAGGTCCCTGTTCAACCCATATTATAATAATTAACTGCAAAGGTAATCATGAGAAATTTATTGAGTATACCTTCAGTCTTTAATTTTAATATTCTAGGGGCATGTTGTATTGAAACATAGGTGTAATTCATTGAAAGCATTGTAAGATGATCTCTGATTCAAAACATGGTAATGTTCTTGTACACAACCCTTCTTGTAATAATTAAATTTGAAGGTAATCATGAGAATCTCGAAGTTAGTGAATAATGTACCTTCAATCTTTCATGAAGATACAAAGGGTAAACCCTGAGATCTGAGCAAGGACTAGTGGCACTAGGTAGTTTAATGAAAATTATGTATTAATTTCCTTCATGCTACAACAAGGCAACAACAATGCTTGGCACAATTTTTGGCCACATCTAAGAGGCCACATGCTCCTGTAATATGGTAGACCCCATGTAGGGTAGTTGATAGCTCGCTAGTATTGAACATGATATGTTGTATATATGTTGAATATTTCACCTTTTATTGTGGGGTAGGAGGGAATTGAAGTATTCTTTCCAAGCAAGGTGTGCTCAGGAAGATACATAGGGTAAACCATGAGATCCGAGAAAAGAATAGTGTTTCTAGGTAGGTCAATGAAAATTTTGTATTAATTACTTGAAGGATACAACAAGGAAAAAACAATGCTCGATACAAATTTTTATTTCCAGGAAATATGAGTTTAGGAAGATATGAAAGGTAAACCCTGAGATCTGAGCAAGGACTAGTGGTACTAGGTAGGTCAATGCAAATTATGTATTAATTTTCTGCACGCTATAGAAAGGCAACAATAATTCTTGGCACAAGTTGTGGCTACAACTGAGAGGCCACATGCTCCTCTAATATGGTAGATGCCATGCAAGCTAGTTGATATATTTCCAGTATTTGAACCTGTTATGTTGTATATTTTTTGAACCCTGACCCTTGTATTGTGGGGGAGAGGATGGAATTGAAGTATTCTTTCCAAGCAGTGTGAGTTCAGGAAGATATAACGGGAAAATCCTAATATCTGAGCAAGGTATAGTGGTATGAGGTAGGTTAATGCAAATTATGTATTAATTTCTTTCACGCTACAACAAGGCAAGAAAAATTCTTGGTACAAATTGTTCTTTCCTAACAATCTAACTTTAGCAAGATATGAAAGGTAAACCCTGAGATCCAAGCAAGGACTAGTGGTAGTAGATAGTTCAATGAAAATTATGTATTAATTGGCTACATGCTATAGAAAGGAAAAAAATTGTGGCTACATTTTAGAGGCCACATACCCCTATAATATGGTAGACCTCATGCAGGGTAGTTGATAGATTGCCAATATTTGAACTTGTTGTGTTGTATATCTGCTAAACGTAGGCCCTTGTATTGTGGGGGAGATGAGGGAATTGCAATATTATTTCCAAGCAGTGTGAGTTTAGGAAGATGAAAAGCATAAACCTTGAGATATGACCAAGGAGTGGTGGTGCTAGGTAGGCTAGTGAAAATTATGTATTAATTGCTTGCATGCTACAACAAGGCAACAACAATTCTTGGTACAAAGTGTTCTTTCCTAGCAACTTGAGTTCAAGAAGATACGAAAGGTAAACCCTGAGCTCTGAGCAAGGAGTAGGGTTCTTGGTACAAATTTTTATTTCCAAGCAGTTCGAGTTCGAGAAGGTATGAAAGGCAAAACCTGAGCTACGAGCAAGGAGTAGTGGTACTAGTTAGGTCAATGCAAATTATGTATTAATTAACTACATGCTATCACAAGATTGTGGTTACATATATGAGGCCACATTCCCTTGTAATATGGCATACCCCTTGCAAGGTAGTTTATAACTTTCCAATATTTTAACTTGGGTCATCTCTACAACAATTGCACCAAGTTGCCGCTAGACATGCAAATTTCAAGATGCCATTATGGGAATCACAATTGTTGTTAGACCAAATCCCATAAGTGTTAGTTAACGATTACATCGTGAGAGATAAGGATCCACTAAAGGTGGTTTTTTCATGTTGTGAAATGCACGGGGAGCACTGGTTTATCCAATGTGCAAGAATCCCCCCCCCCCAAGCCCAAACTGGTGTGGCTCGAACTTGTGACCTATGCTCTGATACTAGTTGGTAACCATGATTTCTGTTAGACCAAAACCTACATGTGTTCATCAATGATCACATCTCTAGAGATAAGAATCCATGAGAGGTGGTTATTCCATGTTGAGAAACACACGGGGAGTGCTAGTTTATTCAATGCCCAACACACAACATTTGTGAATTTGAAACTTGGAAATAAAGTCAAAGGATGAGTTATCATAAAATTTGAAAAGTGGTGAATGTTTTAAGTCATGTTTCCAGTGCTCCTCAGGATTAGAATTTCCAGTAACATGGGTTATTTGTTGAGCCCCTCAGGATGTTTCCAACGTCAAAATTTAAAGGCTAATTTAGTATAATATTAATATTTTGTGGATGGATGGTGCAACATATGAATGATCGATAATATAATCCAATATTTGAATTTTCAGAAGTGTAATTGTTGTGGATTTTGGCACAAAAGGCTGGGGCATGCCACGTTGGATGTAAACCTAATTTTCTACTTGTATGGAAAAAAATGTCTTGTCCTATATTTCCTTTGGTTTTGCAAAACTGAAACATAGTTGCCCATATGCTATTATTATTACTATTTTATGTTATGTTTACCTATTATGACTGGATGCCTAATATTCATGTCATACATCATTTATTTTAGCTTTTTGTAAAGCATTTTAGCAAGATTTTTGTCATTGGTGGCAACTTATTACACCTTTGTTACTAGTTTATCATATCAAGTGTGATTTTTCCTCAAGTAGTTGCCTCAGATAAAGATCCAAATAATACAACTGTGCATTCCTTAGTTTTTGTTTGTCTCTTTGCATGATTTCATTTCTTCAAGGAATTTGTTACCTTATATTCTTATTCTACTTTCATTTTGGACAGATATTTGTGGATGGCATAGACCCAAATATGACATATGAAATGATGCGATCATTATTTGGCTAGTTTGGAGAACTTCTACATGTCAAAATACTTGGGGGATAACGTTGTGGATTTGAATAGTTTAGTAATAGGTATTTCTTATGAATATTTTTAAACACCTATTGCACACTTTCTTAAATAGTATATTTCAACATGTCAGGCTACAATGCAAAGCATTAGAATCTAGTTTTTTACTCTTCATTTTCTTGACATGCATACGCTTGCCACTACATGTAGAATCTGAAACTTTAGAAACTAGTGTTGGTTCAAATTTGAATATTTAAATTTGTGTTTTTTTTTGACAAAATCATGCCATTTACAACGCTTCTACAGAGGAAGCATTGCAAGTGCTACATGGTACGATTCTTGGTTAGAAAGCCATTCATATTTCTTGGGGACGAAGTCCTGCAAACACACAACTTCTTTTAATACTGCAATTATTGCTTAAGTGATTATTCTTGATGTCTATTCATATGATGGATTTATATTGTTTTAGCTCTAGACTACTAGGTGTGTTCAACCCCAAAAACTAGATCCAAATCAATGGAATGGATCTTCTTATGGTTACAGAAAAGTATATGATGCAGGTTATGGCTATGCACCACAACCTCAGGATCCCAATATGTACAATTATGCCCTTTATTCATATGGAAATGATTAGCAACAGGTAAATTAGTCTAGAGCATTTCCACTTGAAAAATGGGAAGCTATAGGTGTCCTCTATTCACTATGAAAATTACAACGGAGTCTGTCTTTGTAAGATAATGTATATCTTTGTTTTGGTAGTTCAAAACTCTTAAATTCTACTATTTGGGATTAGTAATAGCTACACACATATTATAGAAGTAGTTCAATATTTTATTTTACTTATTTGTCAAAAAATCATAAGACATGGAGAATTGAATTTTGTGATGTGTGTGATCACATTAGTGTTTTATTAAAGATTACCAAATTACATGGGAAAAAATTGTAATTATATTGAGGGGTTCCATTACTAGTTTTTTGTTTAAATATAATATAATTTTTTGTATATTTCCTCCTAATGTCGAATATATTTTTTCCTTTCTTAATTGGATATAGTTGATGAGGGTGTTCTCACAATACATTTCATTGGTTTTTTTACAGATCATTTATCCTTTTTTGTAATCTGTATATTAAACTCTGCTCTTTGGCGACTCAAATTTATCAATAAGATTAATCCTCCCATAATTCTGCTATTAAATCCAATGTGTTTGTAAATGTTAGCTTTTCACCGATGTTCTATAATATATCTTTTTTTATATGAGTTTCATCATGCTTGTATTCCCTATTGGGGAGGAATTTATATTGTGGATGTTAATATGTTCATTTTTTTTTATGCAGTAACATTTACATGGGTTCATGCTCTTTTGTGGACGTGGAAATATGGGTTTATTCTTAGAGGTGTGTTTGTAAACAATTGTTTTTAATGGGAATCAAATCAACTTATCTATAGTATATTTAATGAAGAGAAAAGTATCCTGTGATGATAGAACTCGTCTCACCAGATTGAGAGCCAGGGAATCTCATTATTGTTTTAAAATAGTTTGCATGTAGGAACACATTGTGGGTATCCTTTCTCACCACATTTTTATCCAGGGCACCATTTCTATAAAAGAATTTTCTTGTAGGAACATATTGCGGGTGTTATTCATTTGGATTGATGAATTTGGTTATACAACTTTCTCATCACAAATTATCTATCTTTCTTATGAGATTATGTCATGTATACGTTATCACGTAACACTTTTGGTTCCTAGAAAAAATGTTCAACTTGCAAAATGTGATGGTGTCTTGTTCTGTTGTTGCATGTACGTGAGGTTATTGGTTTATTTTATTCGTTGTCCAAGTTAGTCATAAGATATTGGTGTTTAATTTATAAAAGAATAATAAACTTAGACTGATCCAAACTCTTAGATTTTTGAAAAAAATCCATTTATTGTGATAAAGTTGTAAATTTCATTCATATTTGAGCTATTAAAAGTGACGTACCACAAGGCTTAAAAGAGGATATCATATCGTTAAATTCCTATAAATAAGAGGATATCATCTTCATTTCTTGGGCTATAAATATTTATTTCTACATCTTATATAAACAACTTATAGATTCCAACTAACAATTTGTTAAAAATATTTTGTTAGTATAAATTTCTCACAACTCCATATATAAGGGGTTCTTAGTTACCAATTCATTATTTGTTTAATCCATGACTTTAACTATATTATTATTATTGAAAATATATTTCCAATAGAACATGTGTTCCATATACAAGGGGTTCATAGTTATTAATTTGGTCTTTGTTTAATCCATGACCCTAACTATATTATCATTGTTATTAAGCCAATGTAGGAAAAACATACTCATGTTACGTGGCTTACATGTTAGGATATTTGTTTCCATAGTGGCTTGCAAAACAAATCTTTTGTGAGGATGTTAGATTCTTCATGGTTCAAAGTCTAAATAATCCATATGATATGAATTTATATTTGTATATAGTCTAACATCTTTATAAGTATTCAAATTTTTTTCTTTATTCAAATTGATGACACCTACTATTCTTGATATGGACATCAAGAAAAGAATCTTCAAAAAGAGAAGGCTAAAATTATGAAATGGATACCTCTAAATTTGATAATGGAATAGATTACTCCAAGTGAAATGGATGACATAGCTTGAAATTGTTGACAATAAATAGATTATAGAAAATAAACATTGCTACCCCTTATCTTGTATGATATTTCAGAGATTGGAGTAGTTGCTAGATGAGCTTGGATGTATTGATGAGAGAGAATTTTCATGTGATTTGATGCCCTTGGCGATGGTAGACAGATATGCTTATGGTGCTTGATTTTTTCACCTTTCTTATCATGATATTGGTCATGATAATGTACTTGTGTATGTGAGATGTAGCTAAGAAATTTTCCCTCAAGGCTACACATTTCCCAAATTATAAATTACCCAAGTTGCCAAGTGGTCTCTTCAATTAAATCAATGTTGGTTTATTGCCTAGAACATTAGATCATGAGTCTGTTGCATCATATCAAGCTACAACCACACATTTTAGGAAAACAATTATTTGAGTAATTCCATAAATTCAAAGCCAGACAATTGTTCATCAATTAATTATATTGTGAATGAGGAGAGGAATGATGGATTGAAGTGCTATGAAAATTCATTAAAAATTAGAATGCATTTATTAACTTAACACAATAGAGTTTTTTAGTTGTTTTCCATTAAATATAGGGTTCTTTGATTTCTTGAACAATCCTCGGTCTTGGAAATATAAGTAGTGAACCAAGGCAACTATCCTTGAAAAAATAGAGCCCCTCATTCATCCTTATCAGAAAAGAAGCCTTTAACTTGACATAGAACACAATTTTTTAATTAATTCCACGAGTCCATGTTTATGAGATGGATAAGACATACTCATATCATCTATAGATCAAAATTAGAGCAATATTCCACATTGAAGAAGGAATAATCCATGGTAGAGTATTGAAGAAGCAAGGATAATAATTTAAGGTTGAGTGTAACTCCCAGTAGGGTATTCTCTATGTGAATGGCATTTTTCATTAGAATTTTCTAGAGTTTTCTATTTTATATATTGTTGGAGTGTGAATGCGCATTCAATACATGCTAGAGCTTTTGCATTAGTTTATAAGTGAAGTAGTAAAATCAAAACATAAAATACAATACGTAATCAAGCATACATGCTTATAAATACAATACAATTATTTGACTTAGCAACTTGGATCCCATTAAATTTTTTTTTTGGTAGATGAAAGAAAATATTTATCTTATTGAGAATTTACAAAGGAACACATCACTTCATTGAGAGACTAACAATATTTCATCTAGTTTAGTGTTCCTATACCACAGTCTGTATATACAACATTTGGCAAAAAAATAGAAAATTACTCTTGTCTATTGCTTGTAATTTGTAAATACCAAAAAAATAAAGGCTGTTACTTAAAAATAAGGGTGATTGTTCATGTCCATCATAATTCACCAAATGCATGATTATATCAAGATTCTTAGATATGCATTGCAATAACACACAAACAAGTTGCTCTCATTATTCCTCTCGGAAGACCCAAAGAGGTTGTAGTAAATTTCCTTTCTTGAGAGGTAGGAGTGAATAATTAATTAAATTCCTTTCTTGAGAGGTAGTGAGTGAATAATTAATTAAGTGACGGGGTAAAACCAATTGATTTATATGGATTTGAGATTTGGGGCCCCAACCTTGGTTGTAGGTAAGGGTCTTGCATGTAGAGGGTCTAAACATGTGCTTGAACACCTTATTTGGTGAAAACATATTCATAAAAATTCATCAATTTATTTTTCACCATCATATATATCAATTTATATGTCATTTTATATACATGCACATAATCAATCTTCCTAAAACATGGTTTATCTTTGTGTGCCCTAGACTATTAAATGCCACAAATCATAATGAGATATGCTTGAGTGTGGGTTGAGTTATTTTGGGAGAAGTAATATGCATCTACAATGTATATCAAAAGAAGAAAGGTGCATTGTAGAATGCATGTGGGGTCATAAGACATACTTAATGTCACTATACTTGAGATATGAATATACAAGGGTATAAAAAATGTTAATGAAAAAATGGATACTTACAATATCTAGTGAAATCAAGGCTTTTTTAAATTGGGAAGGTGTATTGGGTTAGTATTGGTAGGAGTTAAATAAAATGATTTTTAGAGTTATTTTCCAATATGTAGTCAAATTAAGGTATTATTTAGTATGCCAAGAACACACGTGCTATGTTAGAGGTTCATTGAGTAAAGCCACTGTGATATACACATAGCTCAACAAAATGAACAATGATAATACCTATATTTAATTTTTTTCCATCAAAATCTGGAAAAAAGAAAAACACTTGGTTAGGTATTGGAGGTTATTTCATCACCCATCCAAGCCCATGGATTTTTTCGCAGACAGACAAATTGCATGAGTGCTAGAAGATAGAGATTTATGGTCTCTCCTCGGTGCTGGAGGAATGAGGATATAGGATATAATTCTTAGTTTGTTTTAAAAAATGGCAGTAATCAACACGATTTCCATTTATTAATGAAATGATTTTCTTGGTGCTAACTTTAGAATGGTATAATCCACTACAATCAAATACGTTGAACCACTGATTGCTAATTAAAGGACACAACACACAACACAAACCACTAACTACAACCAACCTGAGAGGGAGATCGGCTAAATTAACATGATCAGTGAGAGTGATATTAACAATGGTCTATGATAAATAATGTGTCATTGTGCCTCCAAGCAAGACACTAAACAAACAATTCACTACTTGTAGACTTCTTGATCAGAGCATGCATTGGAAAGTAAGCATATTAGTAAAGAAAATTAATATAATAACGACAGATTATGGTTCTCTACAAAATTGTCATGTCAAAAAATATTTGAATTTATATTTCCAAAGTTGTTAGTCACAGTGTAGAAAGCTGAAGTGAGGGAAAAAACCGTGTGACAAAAATATTGATAAAAATTTATAAGAATTAAAAGTGCAACATAGCATTTCTGGTAAGGCATGAAAAAAAAATATTTATTTGCTGTGTGATGAAAATATTGATAGAAATTTATAAGAAATAAAACTACAACATAACATTTCCGGTAAGGCATGACAAAAAATATTTATTTACTGAGTAGCTAGCTTGTACAAATGATAAGTGCATGTGCAACATGTGTTGGAATTTATGATAATTCCAGAACAAAACATAGAGAGAATAATACTCTCCTTCAAACACAGAGAATTAAAAAAAAATTTGCTCACTGCCAGACAGAGATTGTATAAAACTTTCTATTCCATTAACTGTAGAAATCTATTACAAAAATAAAAATTCCTCTAACAGAGGGATTACAAAAATTGATTGCTGCACACACAGTGCGAAAAAATACTCTCTGTCTCTCATACAAAATGCACTATGTGCTTTTCAAAAAAACCGTCTTCTATTGAAATTACACTACTATGTATTTCATTACATCTAAATCTCTGTTCTTTTTTCTTTTAACACACTTCTATATATATAACATTGTATTAGCTCTCAGCCGGGCTATGTTTTTCATATATGTGGCGCAATAAAACAAAAGACATTTTTTAAAACAAACTATTTATAATACATATATATATTATAAACCTACGGTTTTAATATATATTGTATTAACCCATATGACTACAGTTAAAAGTTTACTGTCGTCTCTATTAAAACAAAACATTACAACAGAGAATTTTAACAAAACATCAACAAATCCTTCCGCTTGGATTCCAAACCATAGTTAACCAAAATGAAAAGAAAATCACGTAACAAATCGTATGATGTCACGAGGGCAAAAACTCCGCATGATCGACCTGCGATTGGTCGAGGACTGGGCCCCATCGGACTTCAAAAATTATGAGCCGGATTGAAACAAAATTTCGCATAACACTTTGGCCTGATGATGTCAGGGGGTTTTGTAACACAAAAAACTTTAGAATCCAGTTTGTGAAGATTTTCGGGTCCGAATTCAGGGCTGATGATGTTGGCACCAAACCAATGCGATAGAGCGTTGATTGGTCCACGTCCCTTTTGTGCTGGCAGTGGGACCGCTCCTTTTGTGGCTTGTGGGGATTGCCATCTCCATGGCCTCTAACCAAAAAACTTAAAAAAAATCTTCCCGCGTTCCAAAAAAAAAAACTGAAGCTCTGTTTTCCAAACTAAAAGGACTGTAAGGTCTTAAAATCCCGAATTTGACAGTTCAACTAAAATGGAAAGTGACATTGTGACAGAATCCCTTCAGACAAAAATAGAAGGCGACTTTTGATTGCACAACAGTTGAAGTTAATACTTCAACACTCCCCCTTAAGTTCAACTGCTGGGTTATCAATGATACCCATGCATTTCCTCAAATATTCAAAGCTTTTCTACCCTAGTGGCTTTGTCAGTATATCTGCAATTTGCTCCTGAGTCCTGCAATGTTTTAAAATGATTTTTCCATTGTTCATTAGCTTCCTGATGTAGTGAAACTTAGCATCTATGTGGTTTGTCCTTTTGTGAAACACAAAATTTTTAGACAATGTTATGGCTGAGCTATTGTCACAATAAATCACTGTGCCTTTTACGTGTTCTTGATATAAACTCTCAACATTATCCTCATCCACACTGCTTGACATGATGCTGCTGTGGCTGCCACATACTCTCCCTCTGCTGTAGAAAATGCTACAATATGCTGCTTTTTAGAAGCCCATGAAATAGCTCCTGAACCCATATGAAAAACATAACTAGATGTACTTTTCTGGTCATCAATACTTCCAGCCCAATCACTGTCAGTATAACCAATTAATTCTGAATTTTTTGTAGTATACAAAAAACCATATTTTTTATTTCCTTTCACATACCTCAGAATTATCTTTGATGCCTGCCAATGTGCTTCTTTTGGCCTCTCCATGAATCTATAAATTAAACTAACAACATGCATTATAGTAGGCCTAGTTGCAGTCAAATACACGAGGCTGCCAACTATGCTCTTTTACAAACTAGGATCAAAATTCTTGCTACTATCCTCTTTGTTGAGTTTCAATCCCATTACTGTGGGTGTTATTGCTGCCTTGCAATCTTGCATACTAAATCTTTCCAAAACTTCATTTACATACTTAGCTTGAGAAATGAAAATCTTAATTTCATTTTTCTCTACTTCTATGCCTAAGAAGTATTTCAAAAATCCCATATCAGTCATTTCAAATTCATCTTTCATGACTATTTTAAAATTTTCAATAAGGTAATTATCATTACCTGTGAATATCACATCATCAAAATATAAAACCACAATCAGCATCTTACCATATTTTTATTGGATGTATAATGTGGGTTCTCCTTCACATTTTTCAAACCCATTCTCCAGTAGATAGGAATCTATCCTACTGTACCAAGCTCTTGGTGCTTGCTGCAGCCCATAAAGAGCTTTCTTCAATCTGCAAACTTTGTGCTCTTGGCCTTTTTTCTCATAGCCTAGAGGTTGTTCAACATAAACCTCTTCCATTAACACTCCATTTAAAAATGTTGATTTTCCATCCATTTGGTAAACCTTCAATTTGTTTTGTGCTGCTATGGACAACACTGCTCTCACTGTTTCCATTCTTGCAACTGGTGCAAAAGTCTCCTCATAATCTCTTCCATGTTGCTGCTTATATCCTTTGACAACAAGTCTGGCCTTGTGCCTTTTAATTTTACCTTCAGCATTGCTTTTGATCTTGTAGACCCATTTAACTCCAATGACTTCCTTACCTTTTCAGAGTTCAACCAAATCCCATGTTTTGTTCTTCTCTATTGCATTAATTTATTCATCCATGGCTTCTATCCATTTTCTATCTTTTATAGCTCCCTCAAAATGAATAGGATCATCAACATGACAATACAAAGCAAATAAAGAATTCGTACCTTCATTTGTCGTCTCTTGCTCATAAATTTCATTTAAATTTCTGAATCTTGTTCCTCTTTCATTAGATGTACTTGTGCTTGAAGTAACACTCAAGTCTGCTCCATTTGGTGTGCTTGGAGAAACACTCTCATTTCTTCTCAAGGGTGTTCTTACTCCTGCTTGAGGTGTCCCTTGCTGTCCTTGTGTTGGTGGAGGTTGTGCTACTGATAAGGCATTAGTTTCAGCCACATCTTCTTCATCTTCATCATGAGACAAACAAATTCTAACATTGACTGTTTTCTCAATGCTTCCATCCCATGATTCTTCTTCAAAGAGTTGCACATATCTGCTTATAAAAAATTTATTTGTGGATGGGTTATATAATATATATCCCTTGGAATCTTCACAATATCCAAGGAAGATGCATTTCTCCCCCTTACTGTCCAACTTCTTCCTCAAATGTTCTGGAATGTGTGCATAAGCCACACACCCAAAAAATCTCATGTGGGTGATTACCTATTTTCTGCCACTCCACGCTTCTTCTGGAACTCTGTTCATTACAGATTTTGTTGGGCATCTATTTAAAATATACACAGCACAAGTTGTAGCTTCTTCCCAATACTCATTTGGCAAGTTTTTTTCCTTTAGCATACTTCTAACCATTTCCATTATGGTTCGATTCTTCCTTTCAACAACACCATTTTGCTGCGGTGTGTATCTTGTAGTAAACTATTTGTGTATGCCATTTTCTCTACAAAAATGCAGAAATTATTTAGAGATGTACTCACCTCCTCTATCAGTTCTAAGAACTTTGATATGCTTCCCACTCTGTTTCTCTACTAGAGCTTTAAAATGGAAATTTTTTTCAAAGACTTCACCTTTATATTTCAAGAAATAAACCCATACTTTCCTTGTGAAATCATCAATGAAGGTTAGCATGTAATTGTTGCCTGAAACTGATGTTGTTTGCATCGGCCCACGTAAATATGAATGAATAATTTCTAAGGGTGCTTTCGCCCTTATGCTCTTTCCTGATGGAAGGTTTTCTCTGTGTTGTTTTCCCAAGATGCAACCTTCACATAGGCTGTCCGGTTTCTCAATCAATGGTAGTCCTCTTACCATTCCTTTTCTGTGCATCAAATTCAGACCTCTGAAATTGAGATGTCAAAATCTCAAATGCCATAACCAATTCTCATCTTTCACTTCCTTCTGAAAGACCTCTTGAGTTACAGCTGCTACATTCTTTCCTTTTCCCTTCAAGTTTGTATTGAGCTTGAGTAGAAACATTATATTGCTGGTCATTTGTATTTCAGCAATAATCTTCTTGCTTGGAGGTATGTCCATTATTGTGCATACATCATTTTTTAAAACTACATTGTAAACTTTGTTTATGAGATGTCCAATGCTCAAAAGATTACACTTCAAGCCAGGAACATAGTACACGTCTGGCACAAATTTATGCTCACCATTTCTTGCACGGATACTAAATCTATCTTTTCCCTTGACAGAAATCTTAGTATCAATTCCTGCTGTTACTTCTGATTTAACTTCTTCATCAAGATTGGAAAACATTGCTATGTTTCTAGTCATGTGATTACTGCAGCCTGAATCTAAGAACCATACATCATCATGTCTATCTTGTGCTACATTACATGTTAACATCACATTCTTTGGGTTCTTTTCTTCTCTTGCTACGTTAGCATTCTGCCTATTATTCATGTCATTTTTCTTTTTCCTACAGTCATTGGCATAATTCCATTTTTTTTGCAATAATGACATTGGACATTGGATTTGTCATACCTTTGTCTTTGAGCATGTTGGTGTCCACCTTGCTGGCTGTTGCTTTGTCCGTGGCTTTGATTCTGACTATTGCTCCTTCCATGTGAATGTGAAGAGTTGTTTCTTCCTTCTTTGTTTTGGCTTCTGCCTCTTCCTGTTCCTCTGCCTTGACCTCTTCCTCTTCCAAAATGCATCTGGGTCTTGAAGGCATGCTCTAGAGATGGGTTTATTGATCTTCCCAATCTCTGTTCATGAGTCATCAGTGATGCATGAAGTTCATCTACTGTGAACTTTGAAAAATCCTTTGTCTCTTCAATGGTGGTAGCAATAACATCAAAACTTGAGGGTAGGCTCCTCAATAGTTTCTCCACTATCCTTCTTTCTTCAAGTGTCTCTCCATGAGACCTTATCTAATTTACCATCCCAATCACATGTGTGAAGAATGAGTCTATGTTATTGGACTCTTTCATACAGAGATTTTCAAAATCTCTCCTCAGCAATTTTAGTTTTTTTGTCTTCACTTTCTACATACCATGATAGGCTATCTTCAGAGTATCCCATGCATCCTTGGATCTCTTAGCTACTGCTATCCTTGGAAACACACTCTCATGTACTGCTTGATAGAGATAGAAGGGGGCCTTATATTCCTTCTTTCTATTGCTCTTCAGCAGATCCTTCTCTGCCTGTGTTAAGGCATTATACTCTTGTTCATCAACTGGTTCTTCAAAACCATCTTCTACAAATTCCCATGAGTCCTGGGAGGCAAACAAGGCTCTCATGGTAATGGTCCAATAATCATAGTTCTTCCCATTAAATTGGGGAAGCTGAGAATTTCCAATACTCATACTAGTGCTTGGTCCAACCATTGCTTATAGACTAAACTTTGAAATAAACTTGATTGTTTTTTTCTAAACAATTTGTCTTTCCTTCTTTAAAGGACAAAACTCTATTTCTGAGGACTATTCTTTTAAACAAAACAACAACTTTGTTTTTTTGAGAAATACCTGAACTTTACTTCTGCTGGGTTTGCTAGAGTTCTGCTGGTGAACTACTGCAACAAATCCTTCTTCCTTAAACTCTTTTGACACCTTCAAAGAGCCTGGATAAGCTCCGATACCATGTTGGAATTTATGATAATTCCAGAACAAAACACAAAGATAATAATACTCTCCTTCAAACATAGAGAATTAAAAAAAAAATTGTTCACTCCTAGACAGAGATTGTATAAAAATTTCTATTCCATTAACTATAGAAATTTATTACAAAAAGAAAACTTCCTCTAATAGAGGGATTACAAAAGTTAATTGCAGCACACAGTGCGAGAAAAAACTCTTTGTCTCTCATACAAAAATGCACTCTGTGCTTTTCAAAAACATTGTCTTCTATTGAAATTACACTGCTATGTATTTCATTACATCTACATCTCTGTTCTTTTTTCTTTTAACACACTACTATATATATAACATTGTATTAGCTCTCAGTCAGGCTATGTTTTTCATATATGTGGCGCAATAAAACAAAAGACCTTTTTTCAAACAAACTATTTATAATACATATATATTATAATGTTGAAGATTGCAACAAGAAACAGTGAAGGAGGCATCCTGAAACATCTTTCCTGATCCTAGTTGGAAAGTGATCACC